>JAINVK010001457.1:0-69534 GCA_030068075.1 Paguma larvata
CAGGAGGGGAAAAGGGGTTGTCAGTTTCTTGCCTACAGAAGTATTCAAATGTTAATGCTGTTTAAAAAATATAAAGAGAATAGTAATGTTGTGTTACTATTTGAGATGGCTGTTGTTCTAACGCTGTAATCTAACAGTTGGGAATTAAAGGGGGAAGGAAAAAGTCTGCACCCTTCGAATCCAAGTAGCACCAGCTGCTAAGAATGATGGCTAATGAATGGAGGAGCATCGGATGACAGGCATGAAATGTACAATTTTGCCATCCTTAAGGAAACACCTGTCTTGGGCGAGGCTGGTCGATAGACGCCACCATCGTCAGGTGAAGAAGGAGGGGGCCGGATATACACTGTATCACCTCACCCCCAGATTGCCTGATGTCCACAGAGTGGGTCCATTCTCTACAATTCAGGTTTTCGTGTGTCTCCATTATGGTTCAGTGATCAAGACCCTCTATTTCCTTGCCCCGCCCCTCCTTAAGAGGAAAAAGTATGGTGCGTTTGGTGTGTCTGGGAAAAGACCTTAAACTTCCCTAGGTTATCCCTTCCTTCTCCACTCTCTTGGGGTTTAATTGCCTGTAGGACCCCCAGATCCCGTCGTCCTCCAAGTCATATTGTCCAGAGCCGTAAGCCCTCATGAGTGTAGGGGAGGCTGGCCTAAGTCCTACAGCCACGTGCATGACTGGGGGAGCAACCAAACCTGGAATGAAATATTAACATGAAACCTGGGGCATGTATCTGTGTCAGACGGTTCCAAGAAGTATCAGTAATTTTGATGAAACTCCTCCATTTGTTCTTACAAATCAACTCTCCGCCCTTCTTCTCCCTGCATTGTGTTAACTGTATGAAGTATATTACCGGTTCCTTCGCGCTCTACTTTTCAGCAGGGGTTCAGTTAGGGGCGAGTTTCTGCAGGAGATCAGAGAAAGGCAGGAGAATGGGGCAGGGGGGGCATTTATTTCCTTGGAGCCCGCCCTGCAGAACTGCCTGGAGCTGACTTCCTACTTGTATCAAAGGTCAGAAGGACGCATAAAACAAGGGAGTTTACAAACGTGTGAGCTGCCGTTTTTGGTACGGCTAAAGCTTGTGTCCTGGAATTCTGATAAATTCTATTACATATTATTCTCATTCAAAAAAGAAAAATACAAGGGTGTTAAAAGATACAAACTTCTCTTTATAAAAGGAATAAGTCATGGAAATGTAACGTCTAGCTGGGTGACTCTAGTTAAGAGTAGTGCAGTGCATATTCGAAAGTTGCTAAGAGAGTAGACCTTAAAAGACCTCATCGTGAGAAAAAAATCAATAATGGACGGAGATATATATCAACTAGACTTATGATGGTGAGGATTTCACAATATATACAAATATTGAGTCATTACGCTGCTGACCTGAAACTAATATGTTCTCTATCACTTATATCTCAATTAAAAGAAACCAAATACATTTGGTCTCAATATGTATATAAAATCTTTGCCTGCAAAGATCAGAGTGTAAGCCAATAACCAACTTTACTGATGAACCCAGGACATTCCTATGATTCAATTTATACATTTAAAATTTTAATTTTCGAGAGAGGAAAAAACAAGTTCACAGCTGGGACAGGTATTTGGATACAAAACTGAAAAAAGAGAAAGAAATTGTTCCTGCAAATGTAATTTGGTAACAGAAGGTTCTTTTAGGATTCCTGAACTCCGTATGTTATAACTACACTCTGTATGGCCTTGTAAAACTTGGACTCTTAAAGTGATTATTTTGTTAAGTGATTTTCTTGCTTGAGAGTGATTGCTCTAGTAATAATATTTGGGTAAACATGTTTTTTTTTTAATGTTTTTATTTTATTTTTGAGAGACATAGAGACAGAGTGCGAGCAAGGGAAGGGCAGAGAGAGAGGGAGACACAGAATGTGAAGCAGGCTCCAGGCTCTGAGCCGTCAGCACAGAGCCCGACGCGGGGCTCGAACTCACAGACAGTGAGATCATGACCTGAGCCGAAGTCGGCCGCTCAACCGACTGAGCCACCCAGGCGCCCCTGGGTAAACATGTTTTTTAAAGGTATAAATGCTTGAAAGATTTCCTTATTAGTCAGAAATGCTTTGAAAATTACCTCCCTCCCTCCCTCTGGACACAATGACATGATGAAGTCATGACTGAGAGACGCCTTTAAAAAATAAGTGAGGGGCGCCTGGGTGGCTCAGTCGATTAAGCGGCCGACTTTAGCTCAGGTCATGATCTCACAGTTTGTGGGTTCGAGCCCCACACCAGGCTCTGTGCTGACAGCTCAGAGCCTGGAGCCTGCTTCGGATTCTGTGTCTCCCTCTTTCTCTGCCCTTTCCCTGCTAACGCTCTGTTCTGTCTCTCCCAAAAATGAATAAACATTAAAAAAAATTTTTTTAAATAAGTGAAGAAAAATATAGTGTGTTTAGAATCATCTCACAAATACTGTATGATTGGAGATTCTTCTAGCAGAGAATGCTGTTCATGACTGGGCATCAGTCTACCCTTCTACCCTACCCACGTGATTGATGGTTAACAGGTCTGTGAACAGATCGGTTATACCTTAGAGACACTTGTACTTCCCCAAATTGGCAGACTCTACTGTTCAATTTTAAAAAAACTTTTAAAACAATTTCTTTCACAGTGAAAAATTAAGGAGGGGCACCTGGGTGGCTCAGTCTGTTAAGTGTCTGACTTTCGCTCAGTGAGTTCGAGCCCCATGTTGGGCTCTCTGCCCTCGGCACAGAGCCGGCTTTGGAAGCTCTGGCCCCCTCTCTCTCTCTGCCCCTCCCTCGCTTGCACGCGCTCTCTCACTCACTCTCTCAAAAATAAATAAACATTTCAAAATAAATAAAGCAGAATAATAAAAGCCATGCTCATTATAGGTTCTCAGGCGATTCCTCCTGATTTATTTTTAAACATATTTTCTAATTAAATCTTATTTGATTTTCAAGATTTTAAAGCCAAACTTTGATGTAAAACGTGGAAGACATAAAATTAAAATTTAACATATCGGCAAAAGCCCCAGCGTTAGGAGCAGGTCCTGGGCTAAATGTCCATGTCATTCTGTCTTCCTCATGCATGTTTTGCAGAGGCGCTCAACTTCGGTTGGTCTCATTTCATCTTTCCCTTCCCGGAGTTGTAATAAAACACATTTTGCAAATTATTTGCCAGCATCGTCCTAATGACTACTACTGAGGCTACGTGCAAATATTCACTTACGTGTTATCTCATGTTTATGCATTTTGGTCATTTCCAATAAACGGGTGGCACACCTGGCCCCTCGATAAACACTTCTCTGTTGCACATCTGTTTCCTATTTATGATTATTACTGCCGATACGGTACGAGTAGTAGTTATTTACTGAGATAAATTAGTAACTCGAGATCAGACTTCCAGAAATACCGTATCAACCAGAACTCCCCACATCAGTAATTCTAAAGCCCAGCCCACATGAGGGAGTGAGGAGGATGCAGAATCGGGGTGGGGGAGCGGGGGAGGACCAGGGAGGGGGTCATTGCTGGGGAGCTGACATTTCAAAGGCAGATTGGAGGTCCTTGATTTCCTGATGACCCGTACACCCCTAACTAGTCTGTAAACCAAAGATTAGCAAGTGTTTTCACTGAAGTTTGCCTTTATTTCTTTTCTCATTGCAATCGGATCTAAGCATCATCCAATGACGAATCGTAAGCATCTGCAGCTCGGCGCTCTTCCGAGACCGGCCAAGGACTGGTGCTCGGGTGTCCTGGGCCCCTCGTAAACAACCTGAGCTCGTTCCTGAGCAGTCCTGGTGCCCCCGGACCCTGGTGCCTCCTGGTCCGAGGCCCACCGCTGACACAGAGTCTTAGGGAGTGCTGCCCTTGCCCAGAGATAAAAATCAGAAAAGGCAGGCCTGTGTCGGCTGGGAGAAGTATGTTGTCTGGAAGCTGTCCAGAGAGGCAGACATTCGATTTCAGACCTGCTTTTTGAAAACGAGGCTTCTGGGGCGCCTGGGTGGCTCAGTTGGTTAGGCGTGCGACTTCGGCTCAGGTCATGATCTCACGGTTCATGAGTTTGAGCCCCGAGTCAGGCTCTGTACTGACAGCTCGGAGTCTGGAGCCTGCTTCGGATTCTGTGTCTCCCTCTCTCTCTCTGCCCCTCCCCTGCTCATGCTCTGTTTCTCTTTGTCTCAAAAATAAATAAATGTTAAAAAAAATTAAAAACTGGAGGCTTCGGGGGCGCCTGGGGGGTTAGTCAGTTAAGTGTCCAACTTCAGCTCAGATCATGATCTGGCAGTTTGCTAGTTTGAGCCCCGCATTGACTTTCTGCTGTCTGCGTGGAGATCATAAGAGAGATCTTGGGATCCTCCATTTCCCTCTCTCTCTGCCCTTCCCTGCTCATGCTCTCTCTTAAAAATAAACTGGAGGCTTCTCATTTAAAAAAAAAAAAAAAACAACTGGAGGCTTCAGAGAGCGTGCTGCCTGCGGAGAGGGAGAAGGCGTGGCTGAGTTCCTGCATTCCTTGGATCCCTTCCCCGCTCCCCCAGCCTCTCCGAATCACACACCTGCTCCGTGTGTGGGCCTCACGTGCTATGGCCTGGCTGCAGGCTGTAAAAACACCAGCAAATGACATGACGGAAGAGAAAGTGAAAAGTCTGGTGTTATCAACCTTTTGGGCCAAAGAAACCCAGAATCCAACCTGTAGCACCTTCAGTTCCCTGAGAGTGTAGTATATATGTATGTATATGTATATATGTATATATATATGTATATGTATGTGTATGTATGTATGTAGCATGTATATATACATGTGTACATATAGGTATACATGTGTGTGTAAATGTGTGCATATATGTGTGTATATATGTATACATATATGTGTATATGTATATGTGTGTATATATGTGTGTGTGTGTATATATATATATATATATATATCCACTCTCAGGGAACGTATATATACATATATATATGTTTTTTTAACGCACTGTTAGAGCTATAAAAATTTTTAGGGTGTTTCAGGATGTTTTGTGACTTAAAATAAGATTTTCTCCACATAATCACCTTTCATAATTCTCTTACTCCTTTCCAGATATGCAAAAATAGACTTTTCAAAGAATGCTATTTGAGCCTTTTTTTTTTTTTTTTCAGACGCTGGAAGTTTCATTGCCGCGGGTTCATGTTGCCAGATCTTCGTGAGTCTCGGTTGCGACTTTGAGGGTCTTATTTCTCTTCTACCATCTCTGCCTTCCAAGTTTCAAACCAGCAGTTCCCATCTCTTTCCTGCTTGGCAGTGCTATGGCCCTGTCAGGAGAACCCAGGGCTATCGGCAGGTGCCTGGGGACTCGTTCCTTAGGAGAGCCGGCCACTCGAGGTCAAATGCGATCCCATTATGTTCCATCCCAGGAACTGCGCTGGGACTCTGGGATCCTGACGGCGCAGGAGGCAGGCCCAGCGGCCAAGGCGAGGAATTGCTTCTTGACTCCAATGCAATTCTTTTTTCTTTTCTTTTTCCTTTCTTTCTTTTTTTTCTTTCTTTTCCTTTCCTTTTCTTTCCTTTCCTTTCCTTTTCCTCTCTTTTCTTCCCTTTCTTTTTCCTTTTCTTCCCTTTCTTTTTCCTTTTCTTTCTTTCTTTCTTCCTTCTTTCTTTCTTTCTTTCTTTCTTTCTTTCTTTCTTTCTTTCTTCTTTCTTTCTTTCTTCTTTCTTTCTTTCTTGTTTTGAGTACAGTTGACATACAATGTTACATTAGATTCAGCAATGCAACACGGAGACTCAGGCGCACTTCTGTTTCAGGAGAAGCCTGCTTCTTTTGACGTTACCAAAGATTCCTGTAAGGAAAAGGAGGCCCGGGGGTGAAAACAGGGAGAGGAAGTATTTTTTTAAAATATTTTATTATTATTTTTTGAAAGAGATAGAGACACAGAATGTGAGCAGGGGAGGGGCAGAGAGAGAGGGAGACACTGAATTGGAAGCAGGATCCAGGCTCTGAGCTGTCAGCCCAGAGCCGGACGCGGGGCTCAATCTCACAGACCATGAGATCATGAGCTGAAGTCGGATGCCCAGAGGACTGAGCCCCCCAGGCGCCCCCGGGGGAAGAAGTACTTGAGGAGAATGCTGCCGCTCAAATTTCAACAGGACACTGGAGTTTATTAAAATATGTATACATATATACACACACACACACACACACATGTACCTTATAAGTCTTATTCTAATATTTTTATTTCTTTGTTCTGTGACCAAAATCGTTGGGGAATTATTAGCTTGGGTGACACCTACGCCTCCAGCAGGTGCATTCCCTTCATCATAGGACGAAGCCTTAGTCAGCTCCTTCTGTAGAAAAGCACGGGTCCTCCTGCTCCTCCGTCCAACAATACCGAAATCGGAAATGAAATTTTCAGCACCAGTGTGCTCCAAAAACACCTGTCAATAAGATTCATCAAAGGCCTTCTACTTTACAAATTTTGTAAACAATACTTCCCTCTTTTTTTAAGTTAATTTTAGTTTTTTGTGAGAGAGAGAGAGACCTCGGGTGAGGGGCAGAGAGAGAGGGAGAGAGAAAATCCCAAGCAGGCTCCCTGCCGTCAGCCCAGAGTCTGACTCTCACGAACCGTGAGGTCGCGACCTGAGCCGCAAACAAGAGTCAGAGGCTTCCCCGACTGAGCCCCCAGGCGCCTCTCTCTACTTTTTTTTCCTTCACCGTCTGTCAGTTATTTTTACTTCGTGTGTTTCAAACCTCTAGTATTAGGTGTTGATGTATTAAGAATATCCTCTTGAAATATTGGCCCCTTCATCATTATGGAATATCCTGCCCCACACCTGGCAGTATCGCTTGCTCCGAAATATACTTTGTCCTGGCGTCCATAGAGCCCTCTCTGTCTCTTTGATTAGTTCGAGTACAATTTATCACTTTCCATCACTTATTTATTCCTTTCCTACCTCTCAGTGTCTTTACGTTAAAAGAATTTCTGGTCATCAACAGAGCTTTGGGTCTCGGTTTCTACGCAATGTGAAAACCCGGGACCTTTTTATCTGAAATGTTTGAACGGCTCATTTTAATTTAATTCGTTTAATTTAACTTAATTTTTATTCACCTTGTATATTTTGCCCTTCCTCCCCTCTTTTTCGACTTTATTTCTGTACTCAGAATTTTTATGACTGTAGTTTTTCTCCATTCTTAAGCCTGTTAGATGTTTCATTTATTCTTTTAAAAATGCTTATTGAAAAGTTGTAGCTCGGACTTTGCAATATAAGTCTTTTTTTTATAAATATTTTTAACGTTTATTTATTTTGAGAGACAGAGAGACAGAGCGTGAGCAGGGGAAGGGCAGAGAAAGAGGGAGATACAGAATCGGAAGCAGGCTCCAGGCTCTGAGCCGTCAGCACAGAGGCCCGACGCGGGGCTCGAACTCACAAACCGTGAGATCATGACCCCAGCTGAAGTTAGCCGCTCAACCAACTGAGCCCCCCAGGCGCCCCGCCATATAAGTCTTTAACTTGTCACAATCTATTTTCACAGAAGACAACACTCTGGTGTGCATGGTTTCAGAAGCAACAATTCACTTCTATTTCTCTCCTCCTGGCCTTTGTCATACATTGTTAAAACAGTCAACTATGTGTTAAAGAAATTCCTAAAACTTAACAGCTGTCTCTTAGCTTTAGTTACATAATTACCATGTCTTGTATTCTTCCTTTCAGTAGATCCAAAGTTTTATGTTTTTCTTTCCTTCTGCCTGAAGAACTCTCCCAGGTAGCTTGCGGTGCAAACATGTGGGTGACACATTCTCACTCGGGTCTTCTTTTTTTCTGAATGTCCATTTATTTCATCTTATATTTTTAAGAGGCTATTAAGATAGACCATAAAAATTTAGTGTATATTGCCTTCAAAATACAACCATTTTACTGAATGTATATTTTGCCACATCCCTTTTCTTTAATTTCATTTTTAATGTTTATTTTGAGAGAATGAGAGAGAGAGAGCAGAGGAGGGGCGGAGAGAGAGAGGGAGGCATGAATCCAAAGTAGACTCCAGGTTCCAAGCTGTCAGCACAGAGCCCGACAAGGGGCTCGAACCCACGAACCAGAAGATCATGACCTGAGCAGGAGTTGGATGCTTACCCCAAGGGGCCACCCAGGTGCCCCAAGGATGCTGATACGGTAGCTTGTCTGCATTTTCACAACAACCCGGAGTGATTCTCTGGCAGGGGTTCAGGGCCTGCACTTCGAGAACACTGTTTACAACGTCTTGCCCAAGTGCTACCATTAACAATGTGGATACATGATTTCCGGTATTCTGAATAAAGAAGCTAAGTTAAGGCTTCGCTTTCCCCATCCTAGAGACCCTTATAACCTATCACAAGTATTGAGCACTGCCCATAAATCCATCGGAATGGCAGGCTGCGCTCTCTTCAACTGGGCACCAGGGACTTGCCCCCCTCCGGTCTTCCTGCTGCTGAAAAATGTCCCCTTCCCGCTTCCTGGATCTGCTCAGCTCCATCGCCGGTAGACCAGCGTCCATGCAACTCACCAGCACACAGTCCATGGACTATCACTTTAATGCAGGTCTCGTGAGAGCACACAAACTAAGCCTTGCAAAAGTGGAAACGAGTTTTGAAAGCTTCTAGAAAATTGGAAATACAGAGATATAGAGTCAGGGATCCGGTAGTACAGCTATAGACAGCCAGGTAGCGACACACAGCTAGATGTAGACAGAGACAGAGACAGACACAGACAGGGTAGATTCGTCTCCTGGGTCTGCCGTAACAGAAGCCCACAGACGGGAGGGCTTGAGCAACAGAAATGTGTTTTTCACAGTTCTGGGGCAACAAGTCCGAGATCGATGTGTCTTCAGGAGAGGTTTCTGGTGAGATCTTTCTCCCTGACTTGTAAACATTCATTCCGTGTCCTCACCCGGCCTTTCTTGTATGTGTTCGGAGACAGAGAGAGAGAGGGAGAGAGAGAAATCTCTGGTGTTTCTTCTTCTTCTTATAAGGTCACTGGTCCTATTAAATTGGGGCATCTGGGGGACGGGGCTCAGTCGGTTGAGTGTCCCACTTCAGCTCAGGACGTGATCTCACAGTTCGTGAGTTCGAGCCCCGTGTCGAGCTCTGTGCTGACAGCTCAGAGCCTGGAGCCTGCTTCCGATTCTGTGTCTCCCTCTCTCTCTGCCCTCCCCCACTTGCACTCTGTCTCTATCTCTCTCAAAAATAAATAAATATTAAAAAAATTTAAATGAAGTCCCCCCACCCTCCATAACCTCATGTAACCTTTCTTCTCTCCTTACAGGTCCTGTCTTCAAATACATTCACATTGGAATGTGAGGCTTCAACGTGGATTTTGGGGAGAAGACACTTCAGCCCCAACATAACAACACAGACATTCGGTACAGGCTCGTGTGCTGCTTTACAATTTAGAAAGACCGCTTACGTAGCGTAGCTTAGCTTAGTTCTGCAATATTCCCTTTCTTCCGTAGCTGCTATTTTATGTTAAATACCCCCGTTTCTAATATCTTTCCCCCTAGATGGATATCTAGGACAGAGATCTTATTTAGAGTTAATAGCATCTTATTTAGATTCGTATCCCTGCTGCGGTGTTGGAGAATATTCTCTATTCTTTCTTCATAAAGAATATATGAAAAGCAAACATTTGTGCCTCTTCGCATTGGAAAACATCTCGCTCTTCTCCTCCCCCGCTTGAGGAATCGGTCCTTGGAAGATGGCAGACATTTGTTCTTGAATGCCGAGGGAGGTGAGATTCTGAGACGGTACCGGCCCAGGGTCGCTCCGGTGGAGATAGTACATTCTAGAAACACAGTTCAAACCCTAGTCCTCGAACTAACTTATTCTTGAAATATTCATTTCTTTTATCAGTTGGGGGTTTTGAACGCCTGTTACTCTCTAGGTTCTATGGCCACTAAGATAAGCAAAGATGAGACAAATTCTCCGCTGCTGAGAATTTCACAGGCCAGTGATAGAGACGGAAATATTCATCTTTATTCTTTTGCATTTCTCCCACCCTCTAATAGGCCAGAATCACCGCTCACCTTCCATGCCTTACACTTTTCTGGCAGAGACACTAGGGAACACCCTTCCCCGACTCAGCTACTCTTCAAATCCACGCTTGACCTTGGCTCCGAGCCTCTTGTTACAGAAAGCTTCCCATGATGACATCTCATCCAGCCCGGAGGTCTTCCCTTCCTCTTCCATACCCAAAACATCATCTCTACTTCTCATATCGCCCAGCGCTTTCTAATTTCCATCGCATTTTAGATTTGTAACCTCACTACATTGAGAAAACCCATAAGGGCTTACCCGTGTCTGTTCATTATCTGCCCAAATGAGCTCAACAACCACCTCCCTTAGGCATTGGCTGTCCAGTGCCTTTATCCATTAGGAACTCACTCTCCCTCATTTCCTTGTGTGCTAAGCAACAGTTGCTCAGAAAGGTTTTCCCTAAAATAGCTGTGGCCATCATGACTCATCTCCATACACTGTTAGCTCTCTTTAAAACCTCTGCCTTTATATTATATGATTATTGCATGTAAGGTACTGTGCTCTCCCTCAGAGTGAGGTGCTGATTTGTTTTATCATTTTATCTCACGGTGTTAACAGTATCTGACATTTAAAAGTACTTGAAAATATCTGTGGATAAGTGAATTGATTACTATTAATATATGTGAACAAAAATTATCAGAGTGACTTAAAAAAAATTCTAAGTACAAGCAATAACCGAGTGTCAGAGGGGCACCTGGGAGGCTCAGTCAGTTGAGCATCTGACTCTTGATTTCGGCTCGGGTCATGATCCCAAGATTGTGGGATCGAGCCCCAAGTTAGACTCTGTGCAGGGTATGGGGCCTGCTGAAGATTCTCCCTCTCTTTCTCTCTCTGCCCCTCTTCCATCAAAGGATTATCTCTCTCAAATACATTAAAAAGAAAAGAAGTGTCAGATAAATTGAAAGACAAATAGGTTTTCCTCGTACTGAGCAAGGTTAAGCAATTTCTATGTCCTCTCTCCATTATAGGGTAGGGGATCAACATTTGTTAATTTCCATCTGGCAAAGCTTCAAGCTTCATTGATGAATGAATAGATTTCTTCATAGTATTGAACAAAGGCTTACCCCTAAGGTTTTCTATTCAGAGCCAGAGACACTACAGATAGCAAATACAAGTTGAAGTTTATAAGAACACAAAAATTATCACTGAAAGGAATTCTTGTATCAAAACCCAAGATTTTTTTAAAGTAGTCTGACAGGATGGGCCGCCTGGGTGGCACAGTTGGTTGAGCGTCCCACTCTTGATTTTGGCTCAGGTCATGATGCCAGGGTCGTAGGATCGAGCCCCGCATCGGGCTCTGTGCTGAGCATGGAGCCTGCTTAAGATTCTCCCTCTCCCTCTGCCCCTCTTCTCAGCTCCCACTCTCTCTCTCTAAATAAAAATCCATCAATCAGTCAATACAAAGTCTGCTACCTACCGAGACATTCATGAAAAGCATTGCCTTCATCCTTAGAAATAACAGAAATAAGTGTTTCTCAACAAATATTTATTGAACACTTGTTATGGACAAATAGAAGCATCTCACTTAAGCATGGAGTAGTGGGAACTAAACCCAGTGAGATCAACTGACATCACAGAATTTACAGAGCTGGTTACTGGCTGTGGAAATGGGTACAGAAAAATTTCCAAAATAATTCCTTAGCTTGCTTTTAAATTAATCAGCAACCATGACCTACTGCTCATTGGAGGAAAGCGATGAAGATGTTGTGCAGGTGACTGTCAGGAACCCGACTGAGCCCTGGGCAGACCTCCCGGGATCAATTCGTGATGAAAAATGCTATCAGTGATATTACTGTGGAGTCACAGACTAGAACTATCAGCAACCAACTGGAATTCAGGACTCATTAAATCCCATTGATTTTGTTTCTTTCCTGCTCACCAACTTGCTTTTGGTCCCACACCGTGGCCGTAATAGAAATGCATGCCTAAAGGAAGGAGTCTGTCCAGCTGAGTAAGTCTTCTTGAGTGCCTCGGCCCAGCTGTCTGTTTTAGTTTGGCTTCCCTGGAAGCCAACCCTTAGATAAGGATATAGAGTCAAGTAATTTACTTAGGATGTGATCCTGGTAATGGATCGGTGTTAACCAAGCTCAGAGCCATGGCAGCCAGAGTGTTGGTCGTTCATTGGTTGAGGGCTGCTTCCTGGGCACTTTCAGCCTGTCTAGTGCATGGGCTTAGCTGAGGCAGGGGAAGCCTTCAGGCAGGGGCCTCTGGTAGGAGGCCAGCAATGTGACTGGCAACAATGGAAAGAAAGGGTGATATATTATGTGCGTTTGGTGTGGCTTTCCATCCACCTTCGTGCACCTCTGCCTGAAAGCTGACACAATCCTTCAGATCCTTGTATCCCAAAGGCACTTTGTTCTATTAAAACAAACCAGAAAACAAACAACAAAAGCAAAAACACACCCGAAACACTCAGAATGTGTTTGTTAAGTCTCTACACTAATCCACTCACTGTATTGGGCATCTATATTATAAATAAAACAAGAGCATTCCGACCCTGAAGGTGGGATGATGAGAAACAAAACATTTTACTGATCTTTACAATCTCAGAAAAGTCAAAATACTGACATGAGCGAGCTGTAAGGGGACATTGAGGAAAGGGACACGGACACTTCCAGGGAACTAACTACCAGGACGGCTTGCTCGATTGTGCATTTAACCCGTGTCTTGGAGCAAATGGAGTCTCCAACATGTGCAATGTGAAACAATGTTGGAGATGGAGATCAAATTGCTTATTAATTCATAAATAACTCTTTTCAAGAACTTATATAGCAGGATTTCACACTAGGAACTGGCTCACTAGTGAATTTAATAGGGCACTGGGTTCCACAAGAAAGCCATGTATCTGCTAAAATAATTTTGATCCACCTGACGGTTAAATTTGAGTAGCACACATCTACCGAAGACCGCTTGCTTCAGTCAACTCGTCTCGGAAGATGAAATGAAGATATTTCCACCAAGAGGCCAAGTCCGGACGCCAAAGAGGTTGACCAGATGTTCACAATGATGTGGCCTCTGTTACAGCAGGGTCAGTAGGCATAAAGAACAGGACACAGTCTAGATATTTTTGATTTATAGAAAATTTGTTTTTGTGCTTCATCAGTCTGAGCGAATTCAAATTTAATGTCTGCAATTTATTAGCTGTGAAAACTTGAGCAGATTAATTATTCTTTGGGTTTTCTCTTCGATCATGTAGAGATTCGAGTAGCACTAACCTCCTAGGGTTGATGGCAAGATTAGATTAGATAAAACTCCTCATTTATCACTTAGCATGGCACCTAAGACTCAGCAAGTGGTTAATAGATGTCAGACGATGTTGTTACTGCCATTATTATCCTATTTATTTTCAGAAGAACTATCACAAATGAAATTTTCAACCATAATGTGCACATTAATTTTGCACAGGATAGAGCCTTATTTTCTCAACTAATTCCAGTCCTTTCCAAATCAGACACACCATACAATTGTATAATCATAGATCAACTGAGTAAAAACATAATTAAATGTGATTAATGTGTTTTCACTTAATTATGTTGGTGCAGCATATTTCTCCTGACTGGTGTAAACAGCTAATAGTTAATAGGTCATTAAAATTCCCTGATGTGGAACTAAACTTCACATCAGTGGCTCCTCCACTACTCCAAGTGCAATCCTTAAGAAAAAATAAATACTGTAAATTAATTGCATCATTAAGGATTTTTCCGGTCTTTGAAATAATTCATAATTATATAATATTCAATTGTAAATTACAAGTTTTGTTAATCATAATGGCTGTGAGTCAAGGGTGTTTAAATGGCTTGCTGATTAAATAAGTTCCTACAACCTCAACTACTTTACTTATTTCTACTCTGATTCTTTTCAGGAGCTTTAACAAGAAACAGGTGAATCAAAAGATTAGTAAAATGGTGACTGACATAGAAATAAAAGACCCAGAAGAGGGAGAAAAGGCATAAAACTATGGGTGAAATAAAGCATGTCTGGAAAAAGTAGCAGATGTGGTAGAGTTTCAAAGTAGCGATAGTGAAAATAAAATAATACAAAATACAATGAATTATAAACTCTCATTATTCAAGAGTGGTCTACTGTTTTGATGATGCCAATTTTTTTTTCTTACAATCAAGTCGAATTTAGTTTCTTTGGCAATCTCACCAATTCCTGTGATTCCATCTCCAATCAATCCCAATTGACTCCAATCTTCCCAATTCGTATATCTTTAAATAGGATCCTAGATGAGGGCCCCTGGATGGCTCAGTCAGTTGAGCGTCTGACGTCGGTTTAGGTCATGATCTCGTGGTTCATGAGTTCGAGTCCCACATTGGGCTCCTTGCTGTCAGCCTGTTGGTGCAGAGCCTGCTTTGGATCCTCTGTCCTCCTCTCTCTGCCTCTCCTCTGCTTGCGCTTTCCCAGAAATAAATAAATCTTAAAAATAAAAGGATGACAGTGTATGCTCCATTAACATGCCCTTATGCATATGTGAATTTGTGACACCCAGTCCTAGGGAGGTGTGTGGGATCTCCCCCCATCACGGCTTCATTCTCGGCAGCCATAAGCGTGCCCTGACGCTTCCCATCTTGGAAAAACAAGCAAACAAAAAACCCAGAGCAAAACAAACACAAACAAAAAGACACCACCACAGAAATAAGCAAAAGCTGCCTGGGTCGCATCTCCAACAGCCTCTGTCTCTATTCCCTGCTTACTTGTCTACGCATAGGGCTTCCTCTTGCTCACGTCCCCTCATGACAATCTGGCTCACTCACAGATGGCTTGTTTGCCAATGCCTCTGAGAGTCACCTTGGCTCAGACTCTGAGGGGTCGTGGGGCATCTTCTTCTTTACTCAACTTCCAACTGCATCAGTTGCTCATCTTTTTGTTGTTCCCAAGACCCCCTCCCATCTCTGTTTCCTTCCTTCTGGTTTTCTTTTACTTCCCAGACTTTATTTCCCAGTGTCCTTTACTGGTTTGTCCTGTCTCTGTCACCAGAATTCAGCTTTTATCTCATTCTTTGACCCGGTGGATTCAAATATCTTCTCTGTTCTAACAACTCCTACAGGCACACGACAGTTTGGTATCTTTGTGCAGCTTTCCCGATCCTACAAACCTTGTGAGTATCTCAGCCAAATCAATGTTTGATTGCCAAATCAAACATTCTCAAACCTATTTTATTGACATCAATGGGGAAACCAACACAAACTAGTTGCATCATCTAGAAATGAGTGGGTCTACTTTTGTTACTAATATCTTCTTGCCTGCTGTATACAGCCCATTCCTCAACATAGCCAAACCCGCCAGTCTGATTTTTGTCTGATATTTTCTCCTGGTTCGATTCAGGTTATGGGATTGGTGGGAGCATCCACAGAGGCGAAGTGCTCTCTTCATGCACACAGCCCGGTGGTCTACAATATCAACACGATTTATGACTGGTGCTGCTAACCTTGATCCCTTCGTTCAGAGGTCTCTGCCAGTGTTCTCCCCTGGAAAGTTACTATTTGTTTCTTCACTTACTTATTCTACTGTGAGTACATCTCTGAGTCCAGTCCACACTCATGGAGAGAAGGGAAGAGTATCTAGCTATTTTATTTGGAATTTTTTCTAAAGAAAATTAAAATGCCATCTCTTACTCCGATTTGGCTTCCAATTTAAAGTTATTTCTTTATTTGTTTGATTACCTGCTTATTTTCTGTCCTTCATCTCTTCTTTATTCGCGTGTCCGCGAATACGGAGATTATCTTTTGGGCTGGCCCAGTAAGGCAAGGTCTGTGTCCAGTGCCTGGTACATACTAAGCATTGAATCAAGGTTTGTTATAAGTGAATTCAGTGAAAGAATGGTTGGTAAAAAATACTGAAAACATTGAAATATACGTACAGCATACTTATTCTTCATAGTTTGGAAATGGTTTCCCATACACTATTTCGTTAAAAATTTGTTTCTTTGGGGGGCGCCTGGGTGGCTCAGTCTGTTAAGCATCCAACTTCAGCTCAGGTCATGATCTCACGGTTTGTGAGCTTGAGCCCCGCATCCTGCTCTGTGTTGACAGCTCAGAGCCTGGATCCTGCTTCCGATTCTGTGTCTCCCTCTCTCTCTGCTCCTTCCTTGTTCATGCTCTGTCTCTGTCTCTCAAAAATAAATAAAACATTAAAAAGGAATAATAATGAAAAAAAAATTGTTACCATGAACTATAGTGCTGAATGCTAAAGAAGAATCTTTTTTGTTTTTAAAGTTTATTTATTCATTTAGAGACAGAGAGCTGGGGCAGGGCAGAAAGAGAGAGAGGCAGACAGAGAATCCCAAGCAGGCTTTGTGTTGGCAGCACAGAGCCCAATGTAGGGCTCAAACTCACAAACCATAAGATCATGACCTGAGCCAAAATCAAGTGTTGGATGCCCAACTGATTGAGCTGCCCAAGCACCCCGAAGGATCCTTTAAAAACATTATTGTTTAACATCTATTCCATTACATTGGTTAATTTGCCAGTGTGACATTTGAATTCTTCATATACATCTCTGAATTTGCTGGCCCTGTACCGACAGCAGGTCAAAAGCAGATTTCGCACCCTCTTGAGAGTGTAGGCAAAACTTTTACTTACTCGCACTGATTGGAGACTCTCCACCAGGAGTACACTCCTGAATTCCTCCAAAAAGAGCTGCAAATGCATTGTCTTTATGGAGAACGGCCAGGTCAACTTGGAGCCTGGGGAACGGTCGTATAACCATGTTGCAGGGATTCTGACATTAATCTGGAGGAAGAAACACTGCCTGGAAACACCAACTTCCAAATGCACTGAACACGGGCACAGTGGGGAGAGGTCAGCGTGGTTTAAAGCGGGGGAGCTTGGGGTGCCCAGGTGGCTCAGTCGGTTAAGCATCTGACTTCGGCTGAGGTCATGATCTTGCAGTTTATAAGTTCGAGCCCCACATCGGGCTCTGTGCTGACAGCTCAGAGCCTGGAGCCTGCTTCCGATTCTGTGTGTGTCTCCCTCTGCCCCTCCCCTGCTCACGCTCTGTCTCTCTCTGTCTCTCAATAATAAATAAAAATGTTAAAATAAATAAATTAATAAATAAATAAATAAATAAATTAACTAATTAATTAATTTATTAATTAATAAAAACGGTGGAGCTTTTAGAACCTGAAAGCCTATCCTTTAACAGAGAAGATCAGCCTTTGAACACTTCCTTTGTTACAGAACTCCAGAATCTTCCATAGTGAAAAGCTTGTTTCATCTTTATTTTATCCCTGCTAGTATTCAGAATAAAATCTGTATTTACCTCTATGTAAAACAATGCCACGCGCTAATGATTTAACGAATTCTGAGGTTTCTAATCTGGTCACATGAAAACAGAGCTCCTGGGACTTTATTTCCTCCATGTCTCACTTCTGTAGATTTCACACTATCCCGACTTCCTGGTTTTTTTGTTTTTTGTTTTTTGTTTTTTGAAATTTCAACCTGGCTTCTTTTCAGGCCTAATTCACAGGAGGACTTGCATTTATGGTTTATATGCACGGGAAGCATCTGACCCTGATTTTGTATGTGACCCCTCGCTGCCCAGTACTGCTTACCTCTTTGAAGGTCTGCGGAGCCTTGAATCCAATATCTCGAATGAAATATTTGGATAAAGGAGTAAAGAGCAAAGATGCTAAAGAAAGACAAAAGAAAACAGAAAACAGAATGGATGAAATGATGGTAATACTTCATGGCGAACGGACGAAATGTAAAAAACATTCATCAAAAGAATGTCATTTTATCTTAAAATATATACTCAATAGTGAAACTATAACAATAATTAAACTTTAACAAGCCCCGAATTAGGAAATTAGATAAGACCTGAATTCATTCACCCAAGGAGATAAAGAGTGGCAAATAACCATATGAAAAGATATTCGACTCCATGAACTATCAGAGAATTACAGAATAAAACCGTGATAAGAAAACACTACAAAATTATTATAATGATATGGTCAAATATACTGACAACATCAAATACTGGTGAAGATGTGGAAAACCTAGGCTTTTCATACATTGCCAGTGAGAATATCACGTGCTACGGTTACCCTGGAAATCGGCATGGGGCACGTTTGTTCCGTGGATTGGAGCCGGCACTCAGAAATCACACTGGTGGTCATTCATCCCAGAGAAATGGAAACTTACATTTACACAAAACCTGCACATGAACGTAGTTATGTCGACAAAAACTAGAAGCAGTCCACATGTCCTTCATCAGGGGGATAAAAAACCATGGTCCATCCACCTGACGGAATACTACTCGGCAGTCAAAGAGAACGGGCCACTAATTCACACAACGGTATGGGTGGATCTCGAGGGAATTACGTTGAGTGAAAAAGCCGATCTCACAGGATTCTACGTTGTATGATTCCATTTACATAACTTTCGCAAAGTGACAAATTCACAGTGATAGTTAATCAATCGATGGAGGCCAGGGATCGAGTTGGGGGAAAGAATGCAACCGTTATGGGTTGACCTGAAGGAGTTTCCAGCTAGTGATAGAATGAGCCTCTACCGTGATTTTGGTGATGGTTACTCAAACCTACGCATGTAATAAAATTTCATTAAACTGTCCGTACACACAAAAGGGGCATACATCTTGGTAAATATTTATTGACGTCCGTATCAGAGTGAATAGTACAATACCGATATTACTTTTCTGGTGTAGGCTTGCCCCATGGATTGATAAGATATGACCACCGGAGAAAGGCGGGTAGAGGGCACATAGGTATAGTCAATTTTTGAAACGTTTTGCATCCTAAACTATTTCCAAATAAAAGGTGATAAATGAAAAAAAATACATAGCAAACATTACAGAGTCAGGGAACACATTTTGTGTGACTTTCCGTAATTCAACATTTATTCTTTTGTTCTGGAGGCATAATGAACATATAACATTGCACTCGTCTAAGTCAGACAACGTAATGATTTGATATAATCATATATTATTGCTAAATGATTACAAGTTTAGTACACATCAATCACCTTACACATAGTCATATATTTTTTTCTTTTAAGATCTCAATACTTAGTATTCATTAAAATTTAAAAAAAGAGGAAGGAGAGGAGGAACAGATTAAGAGGAGAAAGAAGGACAGAGGAAGGAAGGAAATAACTCGGATTAAATCCTTTGGTAATGATCTTATTTTAAACCAACATCCAGCGTGACATTTAAAACTGAAACAGGAAAGTTTTCCTGGGAGAAAATCAGGAACGAATTCTGTATCGCTAATCGCATTCTTATCACTCAACAATTTTTCTGCCCCAATCTATTCAAATAGAAAAAAAATAATTGCACATATTCAGAAAGAAAACATGCCTTTTTTTATTTAGGGATAAACGTAACGATCTACTTGTAAAACTTTAAAAAAAATCACCTCAGATGTTGTGGGAACTAATTTGAATGTACAGTAACAATGGCCAGCTACAAAACGAGCATTAAAAAAATCTGAAATGTCTACCTCCAGCTTCCCTGGCCATAGAGTCCCACAAACATCCCCCCCCCATTTAATCCTCCGTGAGGTACTTCGCTGCTGAAGACAGAAAACTCTCAACTCTCTCTTAGTTATATGGCTGCGTTTTGTTTTTGCTTTTCTTAATTTAAAAAAAAATTTTTTTTTAGTTTTTTTAAGTTTATTTATTTGGAAAGAGAGAGATAAAGAGAGAGCAGGGGAAGGGCGGAGAGAGAGGAACAGAGAGAATCCCAAGCAGGCTCTGCACTGTCAGCACAGAGCCCTATGTGGGGCTCGATCTCACAAACCCTGGGTCATGACCTGAGCCGAAACCAAGAGTCAGACACTTTAACGGACTGAGCCACCCAGGGGGTGTGATATATATAATAAAAAGCTCAAAAATCAAGCATATAATGACTGTGTTTTTCTGACCACCGGAGAAAGGACGAATTAGTGAAAGAACGGTCTTGGAAAAATGAGCCAGCCGTTTGAGAAAATGGAGCCTTAGAACATTTTACCTCAATTTCATGATTTCACTTGATTTCTGGGCTGAAAAGCATTGTAATTTGTGAATAACTCAGGGAACGAGCTCAAGCAAATCTGGTTCTTATCCTAGTCACATAGTTCACGAATTCAGTCATCTTGAGAAAAACTCACTTAACCTACACCTTAGTTTCCTTATCTCAGGTTGGTGAGGATATTTATATAATGGGGAGTAAAAAATGCGTGGGCATGCAGTATAGACCCACTAAGCTCTGGTCCTCTGAGTGAGTGCTGAAGTTTCGCTGCGTGAAATCTGTGGGTCTCTTAAACAAAATATACTGTAAGATCCAGAGAACCTCTCCCTCTCTCTCTCTCTCTCTCTCTCTCTCTCTCTCTGCTAGTTGACTTTCACCTTTCCTTTGCTTAATAGAAAAATTCTGGATTACAGTCATGATTATTTCTAGTTTACATGGAGAAAACCGAGAACAAAAAGGTTGAGTGACTCTCCCAACACCCTGTAGCTAACAAGACATAGAACCAGGATTTCAACTCAGGAAGCGGTGACTTTTCTATTAGGTGATGCAACACACACGTACATTCTAAAATGATCCAAAATGCCAAATGCGATGTCGACACTGTACCATTAATTGCAATCTGTGCTCTTCTTGTCTCGTGCTCTTCGTTTTAAATTTTTTTTTAACGTTTATTTATTTTTTGAGAGACATAGAGACAGAGCGTGAGCAGGGGAACAGCAGAGAGAGAGGGGTTTAGGGGTTAGGGTTAGGGTTAGGGTTAGGGTTAGGGTTAGGGTTAGGGTTAGGGTTAGAATCCGATGCAGGCTCCAGGCTCTCATGAGCCGTCAGCACAGAGCTCGATGTGGGGCTCGAACCCACAGACTGTGAGATCATGACCCGAGCCGAAGTCGGCCGCTCAACCGACTGACCCACCCAGGCGCCCCTCGTGCTCTTCGTTTTAAAGAAGAATCTGGACTTCAGGGTATCCAGGTAGCATAGGGACAATTTGACTCAGCAAAAATGACTCTAAAATTTCCTCACTGACTGTGAATTTTCACTTGCAAGGATGTTTTTTCTTTTCTTTTCTTTTCTTTTCTTTCTTTCTTTTTTTTTTTTTTGCATCTGTGCCACATTTTTTCTCTGCAGATGTGATGCTTCAAACCCTCGCCTGTGAGCATAGTGTAGCCAATAGCACACAGATGCTCTGTGGGTACAAAACGAGAGAGTCGAATGAGTCAGCATTCATGGGAAATCAGCACTGCGCAAGAGGAAACTCTACAAGTACTGACTGTAGGGTGCTCGCGCTGTTAATGCGCCCGAATTAAATGAGAACTCCTTTAGACAAGATCTCGCAGGACATTCGGTAACACGCCCTATCTCAGATCAACGTGGCACCGTATTTACGTTGATTAAAAATGCAGAGAAATAGCTACAGGGATGGTACTGCTATTCGTATTACTCACTAACCTTCGAAATATTCTCAGGAAAGCCATCCTCCCCCCGGCTGTCCCCAGAGCCCCCACTCAGAGTAGACAGGAGATTGAAACTTGATTATTCGAACAATACTGATAACTGTTGAATCTCAAAGTTGGGGTTACTGCTTTGGCTTGATGGGGCGATTCTTGACCGAAAATGTAAAAGAAAAGAAAAAGATATATTCAGACCTTTCCTTAGTTTTCCATCCAGGGGCAAACAATGGTTTTGGCTTCTTTGAGTTTAGAAACTTAACTGTTTCTTTGAATTCGTGTCTCTTTATATTTGTTAAATAATTTAGGCCCCGGGTCTTCAGAGTTCTGCTACTGACGGTAAGTCATTATTCGGACATAGGGACCACAAAGAAAGAAGTTTCTAGAAAAACAGGCATGGTCCCAGTCCGTGTCTCCTTTTGGGGCCAGGATGGTGGAACATTCATGTTCACATCCTCAGAAGCAAGGATGCAGAGATTTGCATATTGTAGAAACTTATGAAAAATGATTAAGGAACAAAACAGGATATACTGTAAACTCAGTCTCACTGGCTCTTGGTGAGAGGCTGCAGGTGTTGAATACACCGTGGCCACGTGTACAGGACCACTGGTTGTCAATTTAGCGTCACCACCACCCCTCCCAAGCCTGATTCTCCACAGTAGAAAAGAAGCCAAGAACCACATTTACAATGTGATTTTGGTTTCAAGGGAGGCCGAAAGGAAGGAGAGGCCATGCTTCTCGGACAGTGACAGCCGGCCCCGTGGCTTCCAACACCTTCCCGAGAGCCACCATTCACTGCCACAGACTGGCATGTGAGCCTCTGTCATATTTGTGATCCCCGCTGAGATCCTGTCCTTAGCAGATTCCCAGACCGCCACCACTCCAGCTCTTCCAATATGGTGCATGCCTCTATGTCCCTTTACTACCATCATCAACACTGGTCAACTTTGACTTCAAGAATGGCTTCTGTTTCCCTGACCAAACCCAAATTAAACCACTGTTGCCCTCCTTAACACCCAATTCTGGTGGATCTTGGAGGCCAGGCAATGGCATGAAGACTCCAGAGCCCATCCACCAAAGTCAAGCCATTCTTGAGGCCAGAGTTACTCTGCACTTTGTTCTTCACCCCATCGCTCCTCTTGAGCTTCCCCGACACAGTATCCTCTCACAGCCAAACCCTTACTCAGTACTTTCTAGACCTTCAGATTTTAATTAAACACTGACCCTTTTCCAGATTCGCTGGATCATGTCCAGTCCCTTTAGAGAAGAGTCAAAACCCAAGTACAACCCAGTCACCGAAAGGGCCTGCCTCTCGTTTGCACTCCTTGTTTCTAGGTCATATGTTTTTGGCATTATGGGCAACCTCACATCAGCCATCTTTATCATCAACTCTTGTTCCTCTTCATTGTCATCATCCACCAACCACCCCCTATGGTTCACGGATAACATAAACTTCTCTTCCCTAACAACTGCCCTCATCTGTAGATATAAGGTCCATTTTGGTATGCGTTCATTGCCATACAAATTTAGATTCCTGACTTTCTCAATTCCGAGGGTTGCATGAGCCACCATCATCAAACTGCAGTCCTGCCGGGGGTAGGGAATTCTCATAAGTTGGGGGGATTCCAACTTGAATCCTGCAGGACCCTCTTCCCTGGTTCCACCATCAATAACGTCACACCCTCCTTATCTGGCATGAGAGCCTTTTTCCTGACTCAACCGATCTCCTAATCTAGTTATTCTACACGACTCCACCCTGTCTCACACCGGGCTGCGATGAGGATGAGAAGCCTCACAATCCCTTTGCTCTTTCCCACACCTGAGCGGGGCTGTTCAGGGCCACAGCTTCCGGATTTTTCTTCCTAAGCTCCCAGTGCCCAGAACTGGGGCTAACATTCCCTTCACATGAAGGGGATATTTCGATGTGTTGAACGAAGATCGTTTTAATGGTTTTTCTAAAATGTTACTTCTGGCTCCTAACACTCTCGCCCGCACCATCTCAGGAAGATGAGCTCTCCTTGACGGGGAGACAGAGCTATTCAACAGACATCATTCTGCTGTAGCGACACATTCACACGCCAAGGTGAGTCTCCATTTTAAGAAATACTTGCAGGAAGTTTCCGCTTTCTCTTTCTCTCTCTCTTTCTTTATTTTGAGAAAGAGCAAAAGAGAGATTGCTTGCTTACATGCATGTGTGGGGGAGGGACAGAGAGGGAGGGAGAGAGAGACCCATGCAGGCTCTGCACTGTCAGCTCAAACCCCAATGTGGAGCTCAAACCCACAAACTACAAGATCATGACCTGAGCTGAAACCAAGAGTCGGACGTTCAACCGACTGAGCTCCCCAGGCGCCTCCCACTTTCTCCTTTTGTATAAATCGATGTAATTTTGTGTACACGATTCTCAGACACTTTGAGTCCCCCCCTCTCAGGCAATGTGCCCCCTGCTTCAAGGCTGAGAGCAAGATTGTGTCTGCATTCACCGGCTCCCAGGCTGTACAGCCCTGGGTGGTGGTGGTGTCTTTTCCTGGCGACTTTCACCTTGGTTGCCCTCCATAGAAGTCCTGGGGACAAGCAGAAGCCCCAAGAACATCCCCAGCATCTCCGTGGTCCCACACTGCAGACCCCTGCTCTGAATTCAGTCCCTCCATCCTGGGACAGGCTCTCTTTTTATCATCATCAGCAGAAGCAACATTGCTATGATTTATTATTAAATCCTCACATGCCTCTTTCTTCGGGGCATACAGGCTTTTGGAAACACAATACGGTTGTTTGAATTTGGAAGTGCGGCTACTGTTGCTTGGTTAGCCAAGCAAAATGACGGGAAAATTACATGGGGGGACGGTGCCGAAGAATATCTCAGAGACAGAGACAGTGCAAGTAGGGGAAGGGGCAGAGAGAGATGGAGACAGAACCCCAAGCAGGCTCCGCACTGTCAGCGCAGAGCCCAACCTGGGGCTTGAACTCTCGAACCATGAGATCATGACCTGAGCCTAGATCAAAAGTCAGACGCTCAACCAACTAAGCCACCCAGGAGCCCTGAATATTTCAAAAATAGCTCTAGGCAGGAGTTTATCTGGAAATAATCACACTCAGCCGTCCCTTCCTTTCTCCTCTTAGAGGAGTGTTCTGGTCACCATCTAGCCTGGCCCTCACCTGGTGCGACGCTCACCTGGGTCCATTACACTCCCCTGGGTGCAGGGTGCCCACCTGAGCCCAGAGCGCCCATCTCTCATTGCATTGGACCTCACTGCGGCTTTTCACACGAGTAAAAGGAAGGACTTTTCCACCACGTGAAACACTCTGCTCCATCTCCTGGTTTCCCACCTGCGTCTCTCTGGTCACTGTGTCCTCAGGGTTTTCACAAGGTCCATGCCCCGGCTTCTACCACACTGGGACGTGTGGTCCAACACTCAGCCTCCCTTTGCTCTGCTCACTGTTCACGTCCGTCCCACAACGTGCAGACACAGGTCCCGATGGGATTCCGTAACGATGTTTCCTCACTGCTCAATCATCGTTAAAAGGCTGAAAACCCCTGATACAATCCGGACCTAGGATTCCTTTTCCATAATAATCATTTCCAATGCGATTATTCTCCACCAAGATTAACACCCATTTCAATGTATTTTCTCCTTTTAAAACGATGGTATGTAACAATGGATTACATTTCAGATAAAAGAAAGCCAAATCATCCAGAAGTTCATAGATTAAAATACAGATGCTCGCATTTACCATCCCTCACCTCATGCGAAATATTCCCCTTACCCGATCAGAGGTAGTGGCCACTGACATTTAGCGAGTGACTTTACGGAAATTGTTGGGTGCTTTCAAATCTAGACTATAACGTACGCGTGTGTGTATATGTGCGTGTTGTGTGTGTGCATGTGTTTCGTATAACAAATCTTGCCCTACACCCATATCCAGGGCACAGCCCTACTGGAAATCTACCCCTATAGCCTGTGAGGATGAACCAATAGGAAGTTAGTTTAAGTGTGTTGGGATTTTTACTTCATTTGCATTTCAATAGGACTATGATTTTGTTTTTAAGTTTTGAAACTGTTTAAGAGATATCCTAACTCTGTTTACGTCTCATGTTCTTAATCCTTGTGAATGTGAGCAAGGAAGTGGAGTCTCGTGCTGAACAGAAGGATCAAAGGCCCTTTCAGGAAGCCCTGAGCAGCCCTGAGATCAAAGCCCCCGGAAGAGAAAATGGACCCGGGGGTGCAGAGCTGGGCTGATTCCCATCAAAAGTCTTGGAGGAGAATTGCTTCTGGGACTGTTACCCTAAACGAAGAAACCAGGGCCCCCGGGGTGCTGAGAGCCCTCCTTGATGAATTCCCAGGGTAGCGCAAATGCAGTCCCCAGGATGCTGCCCAGGAAGAGGCTTGGCTGGCAGGGGTGGTGTGGCTACAGCAGACGGGGCCTCTTGCAGGAGCATCAGGGCTCCGGCGTGGTCCAGTGGGGGCTCCCCGCCCGCACCCTGTCCATCTGCGCCATGCAGGAAGGGACTCTTCCTCAGCCTCAGCACGAATGGTATGGCTCTTGGTCTGGTATCACTCGCAGGAGAAGAAATTTGCTGGAAAAGCAGTTCCTGCTGTAATCATTTGGATGGTGACTATAATTAACTCCTAAAGGAAAATAACACCACAGAGATGTCTATCTTATTGCGAAAGTGATCATGAGGAGGCTTGACTTAATGATGCGTGATTCTCAGGGTGTCTGATGGCTTGCCTAAGATCATCGAGAGAAACCAAGATGTGAAGCTGAGAGGTCCAGGCTGCAGACGGGGTCTGCTCGTCCTAGGAAGCCCTGGTTTTTGTGTCACAGCTACACAGTGGTGGCCCAGGTCACCACAGCTGACTGTCAGGACCCATGTCCAGATATTAGACCTTTTCATTGCTAACCTTAAATTCTTCTCTCTCATGAATATGGAGACAGTAAATGTTCCTGTCCCAGAATGCCCTTGGTGAACAGGTGCGATTTGGAATGTGCAGTGGGGCAGGCAGTGGCCCCATGAATGGATATGTCCAGGGACCCAGGAGGGTGGAGGCGTGGAGCCCCTGCTGTGACTGAGAACCTTCAAGGTAGAGGCTCTGTCACCAAACACCTCACTTGGAGCACATCTCCGATCAAGTTTTACCCTCAGGGTTCTGACACATTACAAGTGCAATAACAAGAGGGCCCATCTCATGGAAGAAAATGTTTGCAAACCATATATCTGATAAGGGGTTAGTGTATGAAATATATAAGAACTCCTACAACTCAAAAGCAAAACAAACAAACAAACAAAAAACAAACCTTTATAAAAATGAGCAAAAACTTGAGATGTTTCCCCAAAGAAGACATACACGTGGGCGACAGACACATGAAAAGATGCTCAACATCACTTATCATCAGGGAAATGCAAATGAAAACCACAATAAGTTATCACTTCACACCTGTCAGAATGGTTATTATCAAGAAGGAAGGAAAGGGAAGGGAAGGGAAGGGAAGGAAGGAAGGAAGGAAGGAAGGAAGGAAGGAAGGAAGGAAGGAAAGAAGGAAAGAAGGAAAGAAGGAAAGAAAGAAAGAAAGAAAGAAAAAAGAAAGAAGAAAAGAAAGAGAAAAAAGAAAGAAGGAAAGAAAGAAAGAAAGAAAGAAAGAAAGAAAGAAAGAAAGAAAGAAAGAAAAGAAGGAAGGAAGGAAGGGAAAGAAAGAAAGAAAGAAAGAAAGGAAGGAAGGAAGAAAGAAAGGAAGGAAGGAAGAAAGAAAGAAAGAAAAAGAAAAAAGAAGGAAGGAAGGAAGGGAAAGAAAGAAAAGAAAAGAAAAGAAAAGAAAAGAAAAGATAATAAATATCATTGAGAAATTGAAACCCTCTTGCATTGCTGGTTGGAATGCAAACTGTTGCAGCCACCATGGAAAACAGCATGGAGGTTCTTCAAAAAATTAAAAATAGAACTACCTTATGATCCAGCCACCCTACTTCTATCCAAAGGAATTAAAATCAGGATCTCGGAGAGGTATTTGCATCCCAGTGCAGCGTTACGTACAAGAGCCAAGATATACAGACAACCCAAGTGGCCATCAATGGTTGAATAAAGGAAGTGTATATCTACATGTACAGTAGAATATTACCAGCCTTAAAAAGAAGATAATCCTGAAATATTGGACAACATGGATGAGCACGGAAGACATTATGCCAAGTGCAATAGCCAGTCCTAGAATGACAATTACTGCACGATCTCATAGCTATTCAGTGCTATAAAGTTTCAGGGATGGCATGCTACGTACGTTCTAGAAACTTGCTCTACAACATCACATCTACGATGACTGATACTTGGAAGTTCTGTTAAGAGGGTAGGTCTCATGTTAAATGTTCTCACTGCAATTAAAAAAGTAATGGGGCGTCTGGGTGGCTCAGTCGGTTGAACATCATGATCTCACAGTTCGTGAGTTCGAGCCTGGAGTCGGGCTCTGTGCTGAGAGCTCTGAGCCTGGAGCCTGCTTCCGATTCTGTGTCTCCCTCTCTGTCTGCTCCTTCCCTATTCATGCTCTGTCTCTCTCTCTCTCTCTCAAAAATAAATAAACATTAAAAAATAATTTAAAAAATAATAATAGGGCCCCTTCATTGGCCTGGGGAAGGCTTAGAGAAGATAATGTAATGAAAGGTACGTGGCACAGAGCTTCTGCCTAATAAGTTCTATTATTATTATTATTATTATTATTATTATTATTATTATTACCCAGATGAAAAAGTGAACTAAGAGTCATCAGCAAAACTTGCCACCAAGAAGTAGTTTTAGACACAGGGTTTTGTTTAGCAACAAAATTCTAGTTTTAACAAGTAAGCCAGACTCAGTGACCTCAGGGTACTCTTGCGAGGATTATAGAGGTTAAAGTGTAGGGAATGGTCCCCAGAACTTGGCCAAAGCCTGACATGGCGGGGTCAGGTCTGAGCCCATGGTGTCATGCATGAGCTTCTCCCGGAGCAAGGGGAGGGCTGTGACCCCTCAGTGGGCGGGGACAGGCAATAAGGCAGTGGTGACTGGGGGCTGGGTGAGGTCGCTCTGAGCACAGAGCTTTCAGTGTGGCATGAACTTGGCCATGGGTTCAAAGTCAGTGCAGAAAGATGGGTCTTAAATACACAGTTGGGACTTGGGGAGAAAGCCATCTGGAATCACATGGTGACAAGTGCCTTCAAAAGTAAGAGCGAAACTCAAACATAAGATGCTCCAGAGCTTTTGTGTTCCCTTGGGGGTCTGCAGGCACGGTGGCCTGTGCAGGACCCTTCCCACCTGCCACTGTCCACACCATGCCTTCATCTCCCCGCACCCCTCAACTCCTTGTCCAGGAGGTGTGTGTGGCCATCCAGAATTGTCTCTTCTGTTTATTTGCTTCCTGGCTGATTGACTTCACCCTTCCCCTGGGACACGGGCTCCAGGAAATCAAGGACCGTGTCTTGTCCAGGGTCTGCTTACAACGGTAGCTGGTGCTCAATCCCGAACTGAAGGGTCATCTCTCCCTGTCCAGGGAGAGAACAGTGGGGAGAGGTATTTGCTATTTAGTGATCTCCAGGAGTGATGGCGTGTCCTGAGCGCTTCGTCTGGGAAGTGCGACAGCACAAGGCATCGATGATGGAGCCCGGGTGAGATCCTGGTTCTTCTGTGGTTACCAGGGGGAGGGAACACAGCAGACAACACCACCGTCATGGCGAAGACTGCAGGCGTCACTCCACAGGAATGGTCTCCTTCTCAAAGCAACGAGACTCTCAAACCAGGCGGCAGACTGATTGTAAGCCCCACCGACAGCACGAGACGGTTTGAATAGGGAAATGATAGAACTTTTCTGCTAATATACATCAAATTAGCAAATACCACAGAAGCTTTCCCACGGGCTTCCTGAGCACTTGCCAGCATGGCTCAGACCCTAACGTTGTCCAGACATAGAGGACTTAATTCCAGCCCCTCTGCTTACCAGTGGACTGACCTTGACCTAATTATTTTTTTATTTCTTAAAAAAATTTTTTTGTTAATGATTGTTTATTTTTGAGACGGAGAGAGAGCATGAGCAGGGGAGGGGCAGAGAGAAAGGGAGACACAGAATTCAAAGCAGGCTCCAGGCTCTGAGCCGTCAGCACAGAGCCCGACGCGGGACTCGAACTCACGAACTGCGAGAGCATGACCTGAGTCAAAATTGGAAGCATAACGAACTGACCAACCAAGCGCCCCTTGAAATAATTTCCTTAACTCTTTTGATCTTCAATGTCTATTAAAACGGAGATGTTCACATGCCTTTGATGTAGGTTGGAGAGAGGATGGGACGTAATAGATTAAAGCCTGGCCTCGCATCTGGCTCGGAGGAAATAACACAAAACAAGTCCTGTCTGCGGTTACTGGATTTATTCTCACCCCAGTGTTCGCAGGCAGGCAGGTCAGGGTGAAAATCCACGGAGACTCAGGCAGTGGAGAGGAGCCCCGCAGCTGAAGAATAGCGGTGTTATTATTAGCGCATTCCATTTCAATGCCTTGCTTCAGGGCTGCTTCTCAAAAACATCACTCAACTGGACTCTTTTCTTGTTTTTTTGTTAAATTTGTTTGTGTGCGTGCGTTAACCATTTTACACATAAGAGGAATTACAAAAGCGTATTTATAAAGTCCGGAGGAAACTAAAGCAGAGAGCACACGAACGCGTATCCGCCATCCAGTTTAAGAAAGAGACCATTGCCGAGCGATGCCAATGAGCCCCTTCCCATGCCATCTACCCGTCCCCATTCCCCAAGGGGGGCCGCCCTTCTGACATTTGTGTTTATAATGAACTGGATTTAGGATGCGATTTGCTTTTTTTTACATATGCATTTTATCTTCAAAGTTGCACCAGTTCGTCTCTGTCGTCTTTTTTTTTTTTTTTTTCGTTTTATTTTTTATTTTTGAGACACAGAGAGTGAGCAGGAGAAGGGCAGAGAGAGAGGGGGGGAGACACAGTCTGTCGTCTTTTAAAATTTAAATAAATGGCAGTGGGCTCCAAGGATGTTTTGTTGACTTGCTTTTTCCCACTCCATACTGGATGGCTGGGATCCCAGTGTGCTATTGAAAATGGCTTTTCATTCTTTCTTACAAATTATTATTTTATGCTCTTCCATTCTGAGAAAATAACATGAGGAGTTATCTCTTCAACCAATGAGAGAAAAAGAGAGAGAGAAACCAACCATGAGAGACTCTTAACGACAGAGAACAGAACTGAGGGTTGATGGAAGGAGGTGGGTGGGGGATGGGCTAGATGGACTACGGTCGTTAAAGGGGGCGCTTGCGAGGAGCACTGGGCGTTGTAAGAGATGAATCATCGAATTCGACTCCTAAAGCCAATATTGTGCTGTATGCTAACTAACTAGAATTTAAATAAAAGTTTGAAAAAAAAACACATGATAGATTTTATAGTTGTTTTCAGTTTTGCTTATGAGTTTTTTGCTTTTCAATTACGACGATTTGCCATAAGCTCTCTCGTGGGCCTTTCTAGGTAGCCGCGAAAGGATTTCGTTAGGATATAAACCTGGTAGCCCAGAAGACGTGTCTCCACTTTCCACCCAACTACTTAGCTTCGAGAATCATCTATATGACAGGAGCTGTTTAGGCACTGAAGTTAGAGCAGGGAAGGAAACACAAAAATTCCTTTTCTATGGTTTTCACGTACCTATGAGGAAAGGCACATTGTAAGTAAGACAAATAATAAAACGTTTTGTTCATCGGCTTGGGCCGGGTTGTACAGTGTGACAAATAATCCTCAAACCCAAATGGCTTAAAAGTATTTGTTTCATTTAGTTAACATTTACTTTTTTCCAGTTTTATTGGGGTATAGTTGACATACGTAACTGCATAAGTCTCAGGTACAGGGGCCAAGGGCAGGCCGCCCCCAAAGGTGCCACTTGTACCAATGCTAATCAGAGTCTCGTGAGAAGTCAGGGGAAAGTCCCGGGGTGGAGTGTAAGTGGTGTGCTCTGAGAAGGGGGGGCGGGGGAGAAATCATCAGAAGTGGAGTTCCAAGAGGTGAGCTGGGGGTAGACCGTGAAGTCTTGCGGAATTGGGCGTTTGCTCTAACTTTGACAGATTTCAGTAGAGGTATTTTTTGAGCGATCTGACATGTCTGAGTAGCATCACTATGGCTGCTCCAACGACAATATGCTGAATGATGGGGGAGGCGGGTGACAGAGCCAGGGGCAAGGGCCTGCTTAGGAGGATACTTGTTTTAATGTTTATTTGTTTATTCTGAAAGGGAGAGAGAGAGAGAGAGAGAGAGAGAGAGAGAGAGAGAGAGAGAGAGAGAGAGAATCTCAAGCAGACTCCATGCTGTCAGCTCCGATCCCAGCTTGGGGCTCGATCCTACGAACTTTGACATCATGACCTGAGCTGAGACCAAGAGTTGGATGCTTAACTGATTGAGCCCCCCAGGCTGCCCTAGTCAGGAAGATATCTTCATAATTTAGGCAAGAGATGAGGGGGACACGAATTGGGAGCGGGAATTAGGGTAATAGAAAGAGGTCAGATTTGAGGTCTCTGAAGGAGAACACAGGGCTTCTGCCTTTAGTCGTGAGCAAGAAGAATGCATGGCCACTGGCCAAGGTAGGATGGTCGGTCATCAGCATCACAGGTGGGGACAGCATGTTTGCCAAAGCAGGTGCACCTGTTACCCATAGAATTACCTGCATGTATAATTACCTCTTGCTTCTCACCTCAGCTAATAGTTTTGTCTGACATTTTAACTTATTTTCCCTATGGAAATCATGTTTTATTTTTAATTTACAATCCCTCATACCCTTTTACATTATTCATTGGACAGTTGAAGTCTTTTTTTTTTTTTTTTTTTCTAAAGGACTGATTTAATCCTTTTGCCCGTTTCTTTTCCTATCGGGTTGCCCATTTTTCGTTTTTCTCCCCAAAAGTTTATATATTTAAGGGGACTTAAAAATACCATCTAGTGTATAGCTTCCATATTTTCTTTCTGTTCTTCCTCATACATGTTTCTTTCTTGTTCTTTATTCAATGCTTTTAAGGGGTAACGTACTCGAATTCATCAATTCTCTCCGAAGTAGTTAAATTTCATCCTTTACTAACATTAAACCTAGATCGAGTGTTTTCTTATGTTTGAAACCAAAGTTTTCAAATATTACTCTTCCTATTAAAGTCTTTATTCAACATTAAATTGAGTTTTCTTCAGAGTATGAAGTTCTCGTAAGAACATTTATTGACTACATCATTTATTTTCCTGTTGCATTTTTTTTTTTTTTACTATTACACAACAATTACTCCAAAACTTAGTGTTTAAAAAAAAACAAACCAAACAATTATCTCCAAGTTTCTGTGTGTCAGGAATTCAAGTCAGCAGCTTAACCAGATGGTTCTGGCTCAGTGTCCCTCTTGCGGTTGCAGACGTTAGGTGGATGGGGTGCCTGGAGACTCAGTCAGTGAAGCGTCTGACTCTTGGTTTTGGCTCAGGTCATGATCTCGAAGTTTCGAGTTTGAGTCCTGCATCGGGCTCCGTGCTGTGACAGTGCTTGGGATCCTCTATCTCCCTCTCTCCCTGCCCCTCCCCCCTGACTCGTACTGTCTCCATCTCTCTCAAAATAAATAAACTTAAAAAAAAAAGAGGGTGGAGGACTTGACTCGTGGCAGTTGGCCAGAGGCCCTTAGTGGGCCTCCTCGAAGGGCTGGCTGTTTGAGTGTCTGTGTGACATGGCAGCTGACTTCTCCAAGGGAAAGTGATCCGAGAGAGGACAAGGTGGGAATAGTGATGTCTTTCTCACTTACTTTGAGTATGGCTTGTTAGAAGTCACCAAGTCCAACGGACAAACAAGGCAAGGGACACAGACTCTACTTCGTGAAAAAAGAAGGATCACCGATTCCATGAGTCTGTTTAAATCTCCCCCGCCAATGATTGGCCACATCAATTCTGTCCAGTTTCATATTTGCTCATAATGATGGCACCATCACTAGTTCCATAGGTCAGGTGGCCTAATCCTGTTCCAGTTCCTCACAGTGGCTTATGATAAAACTTTACCTCTGGGGAAATTAGAAATTCTCACAATGTTGTTACCCCCCTCCCCCCTCCCCTTCTTCCTCATCCTCCATCTTTTTCTTTCACAGAATGTTCTTCACCTTCTGCTCTTCTGAACACTTTTCAGAATTGCCTGTCATCTTTCGTGAAGAAACTTGCTGTCGTGTAGATTAAAATTGCACTGGCTCTAGCTATAAATTTGGGCAGAACTACATGGAATCATGTTGTCCTATTTACAAATAAGTTATCTAGCTCTTTTACCTAGGCCTATTTTAATATGTTTTTTTTTTCAATTTAATTTTATTATTTTTTTGACCCATCACTATGTTCAATCTAGGGCTTAAATCATGACCCTAAGATCAAGAGATGTATGCTTTTCAACTGAGCCAGTCAGCCATTCCTGTTTTAATGTTTTAAAACATAGTATTACAGAGGCACCTGGGTGGCTGCATCGACTGAGCATCTGACTGTTGATTTTGGCTCAGGTCATGATCCCAGGGTTGTGGGATCGAACCCCACATTGGATTCCACATGGAGCCTGCTTCAGATTCTCTCTCTTGACAAACATTAAACATTTTAAAAATAATTACAAAAAAAAGAGGGGGACTCCTGGGTGGCTCGGTCGGTTGAGTGCCCAACTTCAGCTCAGGTCATGATCTCATGACTCATGATTTCAAAGCCCACATTGGGCCTCCATGTTGACAGCTCAGAGCCTGGAGCCTGCTTTGGATTCTGTGTCTCTGACTCTCTCTGCCCATCCCCTGCTCATGGTCTGTCTCTCTCTCCTCTCTCTCTCTCTCTCTCTCAAAAATAAATAAACATTAAAAATTTTTTAAAAATTAAAAAAAAAGTTTCTCTCTCTTTCTCCCTATGCCTCTCTCCCCACTCAAGTGTGCTCTTTCTTTCTCTAAAATTAAATAAACATAATATTACAAATATCTCCATAGACTAATTGATATGATATTTAAATTTATTTCTTGACACATAATGTTTTTGTTGCCACATCAAATATCTTTCTAATATTTGTCTTAAATTACCTAATTCTTTGTAACCAGTATATAGAAATTAATTGATATTTAAAATATTTATATGTGGCTTACCAGCAAAGCCGTATTACTAATTCCAGAGATCTTTTATAGATTTGAGGAATTTCCTATATATACTCACCAGGGCTCTCCAGAGAAACAGAACTGATAGGATATAGATTGATCAACCAATCAAGGGATTGATTGGGAGATAGATATAAGAGGATTTATTATACGAAATGGCTTATGTAGTTATGGAGGTGGAAGAATGTTATGGTCTGCCTTCTGCAAGCTGGAGCCCCAGGAAATCCAGGAGTGTAGTTCAGTTCAAGTCCAAGGCATGAAAACTGGGGGGTCGATGGCCTAAGTTCTAATCTGATTCCAAACCCCAGAGAACCAGAGCCCTGACACCTGAGGGCAAGACAAAATGAATGTTTTGCTCAAGCACAGAGAGTAAACTCACCCTTTCACGGTCGTTTGGTTCTTTTTAGGCCCTCCATGGATGGGACAACGCCCATTCACATTGGCGAGGGTTGTCTTCACTCAGTTTACCAACTCAAATCCTAGTCTCTTCTGCAGACGCCATCGTAGATATATCCGGTATAAAGTTTGGCCAGCTATCTGGGTATCTTGCAGGCCAATTCAGCCGACATATAAAACTAACTGCTTTCTTCTTTCCCATTCTTAGACCTTTTATGTATATTTTTAAAAACACAATATGGCATCTGTCTTTCTCTGCCTGACTTATTTCACTCAGCATAATACCCTCCAGTTCCATCCATGTTGTCATATGTTTCCACGCATAGGTAAGCTTGGTGAGACGTAACAGAAAACCAGGGGGGAGGGGAAGGGAAAAAAAAGCCACAGAGAGGGAGGAAGACATAACATAAGAGACTCTTAAAGACTAAGAACAAACTGAGGGGAGAGGGGGATGGGGGAGGGAGGAGCGTGGGTGATGGGTACAGAGGAGGGCACTTGTGGGGATGAGCACTGGGTGTTGTATGGAGACCAATTTGACAATAAATTATTAAAAATAAAATAAAATAATAAAAACACAACACACCGTGCAGACGTCAAGTTTGGCGATTCTGCTTACCTGGGAATGGTTAGTAACATCACGCGTGCCATCTCTTCTGCTTCGTGGCATCCCCAGGAAGATGTCCTAGAACTTAAAAAGGACAAACTGCTGTTAATCCTAATTTAGTTATGTGGGGTGAGATTGTGACGTATGCTCAAAAGCTATCACAAGATGTACAGGGCTAAATTCAGTGGTAGCAGATTACGGTCACGCGGACTTTATATTTCTCTCCTCAGTAATGTCCTTCATTGCACACACGAGAATGTTCCCCCTTGCCCCTGGAGGATAGATCAGGTAAAAGGAAAGAAAGCCTTGGTGAGATGGAAGACAAAATGTGGAGTATTTCCATCAACCTAAGGACACAAATTCTAGCGATTCGTCAATCCATTCTCATCATCTGTTTTAATACTCCATTCCAGTTTTTATAAGACTATGAAAGGTTATGAAATGATGATAAGTAATTCACATTCCGTTGGCCATCTTTGCACGTTGCTAGCAGTTAAGTTCATACCTGGATCAGAGAAACACAACCAGGTGGGTCCAATTGATGGAATACTACCTACGGTAATGACTTTGACAATGTTGTTATATTTTCTTTTTTTTTTTTTTAAGTTTATGTATTTATTTTGAGAGAGAGAAAGAGAAGGGGAGGGGCAGAGAGAGAGGGAGAGAGAGAGAGAATCCTAAGCGGCTCTGTGCTTTCATCATGGACCCTGGTGCTGGGCTTGATCTCATGAACCATGAGATCAGGACCTGAGCCAAAATCAAGTGGTGGATGCTTAACTGACTGAGCCACCCAGGCACCCCAATCATCTTTTCTTATTCTCATCTTTTCTGTGGTTGCTTCTGTTTCTGTTGCAGAATGTGCAAAGTCTAGATTAGAACAAGTGTCAATTCCAGTTGGCACCCAGTCCCCACCCTACACATGCACACATACCTCTGTGTTCAATATTATTCTCTTGCCAACGATGTCTCATCTTTTGTCTTTGGGACTTTGGTTCTACCAAAAATCATCCTCAGATTAATTTCTACTGCCGCCAAGCTCAGTTTCCTACTAGGCTCATTGTTTCAGTCTACACAAGAGGACTGTGCCATCATTCACTGTATCTACATTCTGTTGGAGCACACAGGTACATGATCATTTAGTGAAACCAGTTGTAAGATTTGATCAAGGTGTCTGCCTTAGGATTCCAATTTCCTTCTGTCCCAGTCTACGCCTGCCTTATCTTAATTTTTCTTCTAAATTTACATAGAAATTTACTTTGGCTGTATTTTATCGTACAATCTCCCAGGGCTCCATTCACAATAGCAAGTCTGTAGGCTCTTGGCTTCGGCTTCCCTAAATACCCAGACTCCTTTGAGGGCATCAACCCCCTTATTCTCCATCACCAATGCATGTAGACCGACCCCTCCCTTCCTGTACCACAGCTTTCAGGCACACGATCCTGAATCCAGAGACGGCCATATGTGAAACAAGGCCCTAAACAAGAAGTCATTTACTCTTAGCTAGAAAGAATTATAATTCAGACCAAGATGATAGCAAGGGCAGGGAACTCTCAGTTTCACAAGCAATGGAGCTCCATGCTCAGGATAGAGGAGACGTCTCCACAAAGTTGCCCTGGTCTTGGGCTCTGGAATAAACCATTTCTCTTATATCAGAGAGCTCTGCTGAGCTCCACCCTCTCTAGGTAAACGTCTCTCTGTCTGGTTTGCGTTTCTGGTCTTGGGGTGATCTGTGTCTCTATTAGCCAGGAGCAAGCTAGCGGCTGTTTTCAAACAGGGCTCTGTAAGGCAGCTGCTCCGGGGAAAGGATTTGCTGAGTAACAGCACTGGATCCCTGCCAGAGGCTCTGATCCACATGCGTTCTGGTTGCAGACACTTCAAAAAGCATCGCCTCCATATGTACCTTCCAGCTCTACTTGCCTCCTCAGCAGCCCTTTGTAAACATTGATTGTTATTTCTGCCCAGGGCTCAGCGTAAATTTAGATTCCTTCCTTGCGACTTTGTAAAGAGGGTCCAGCAGGATTCCTAGTGGGGGATGTGGTTTTGCCCAAATTTCGACATGCCTGAGAATCTACCCCTTTCCTCTGTGAGGGCGGATCAATGAGAGAGAATAATTTATTTCTTATCGTTTGAAGGATGCTTTTACTTGTGTTGTCTCCTGCAGTTTCCAAAATTTCTCAGACCAGACCCGGCATCGAGTTTGAGCTGGGTGTATTCTGCAGCCTCTGTATGTCCCATGGTGGATCACGGTCCTTCAATCCTCCTGGTCTTCTTTCTCCCAAGGGCCGACGAAAATGACAAATCGGTGAAGATCACCAACTTCTCCTGAAGGGTTGTCAAGACCAAATCTCACTCTAATAGTTTCCGAGACTATGATGCGGGCTTTAAATATCACTGTGGCAAAGAGGGGGAAGCGAACTGGAGGTCGTCCGACATGAGTGCAAATTGTGCCCAGCTGGATTCCAAAGCAGGATGGAAAAGAAGGAATGAAATCTGGTGTGAAAGCCGGTCGCCCTTGACCTTGTGCCCTTCCACCACCATCTTGACCATACCGGGCACACGGCTGAAGCAATCACACACAGCATGTCGCCTGGGCAGTCAGTGGTCTCAGTGAGCCCAGCCCTCTGCCTTGGTCCCGGCCAAAAGGAGTTTAAAAGAAATGGGGTTAGTGGGGGACCATTCTCCCGATTTAGCTCTTTTCCTCATGAGAAAAGTGGTTTCTTGTTTCCATCTTGCCAGTCTCTCTTGCTTGGTGTTTCTACAGAAGAACGTTTGGGCAGTTCCTAAGGTCCCATAGACAAAGGGCAGACTCGGTTATGTCCATGTTGGCCGAATGGTACAGGCAGAGGTCTACGATTTCAATGCCAATTCTGTTTTCAGGTAACGGTGGAACAGTCACAACTGCAGTGTGTGTTCTGATTTGCAGCTGAATCATGGCCTTCCTAATACCCTCAACCACACCTTTGTAGCGTCCAGCTTCCGCTCAGAGGTCATTTCGAGTTCTGTCTTTATCCCCCATGGGTGTCCCTCCAGCTTACGCTCTGGCCTGAACACTTTCCCGTACCGACGTTGGTTCATCCTGGCCACATCTCTGTAACCAGGTTTGGATCCTGGCTGGATCAAAGGCGAGCAGATCCTGAATGTTCTACCCATTTTTTTTTTTCAATTTCCATGGATTAAGTTGCAGTATGGGAGTTGTGCATCGGGTACATTTGCAACATTTTACAAGCATCACAAATATTTCATGTGTTCATTATCCTGAAAGAAACTCCGTACCCATTCAGTAATGACTCCCCAGTCCCATCTCTCCCCAGGCTCTGGCCACCTGTATTCTAACTTTCTGTAGCTATGAATTCTATCTGTAAGTAGAATGGTGAAGCCATGCATCTTTCTTTGTTCATTTCTCAGGATGCATCTAAACAACTGATCTGTGGGGCGCCTGGGTGGCTCAGTCAGTTAAGCATCCAACTCTTGATTTCGGCTCAGGTCATGATCTCACCGTTCATGGGTTTGAGCCCCGAGTTGGACTCTGCACTGACAGTGGGGACCCTGCTTGGGATTCTGTCTCTCTCTCCCTCTCTTTCTGCCCCTCCCCACTCACACTTTCTCTCTCTCTCAAAAATAAATGGATGAAATTAAAAAAACAAAACTGATGGATTAGGCTGCTTGCCTTTTCTTTGCTCATCGGTACAAATTTCCCTTTGGTGCCACATTACTTTTGGAAAGCATGGATCCTTTACATCATTCAGCCCTATAACTGGCAATCAAGTTATCTGATCAGTTAGTGACTTCTCAAGGCTTTAGTGGCCTTCAAAGAGCAAGGTGACATAATGAACCCCAAATCTAGGGAAGTTCCTATATCCTAGCAACTGCGTCTGAATCAATGAATGACGTTAAGTCCAATATGTCTCTCTGATAGTCAGAGAATAAACACTGGGTTTCCTGCACTCCTGACATCCCTTCTGGTTCAAAGAGGATTCCATTTGTTAGTCATGATGGGAGTAGGGCAGAATTCCCCATGAGAGTAAGCTCATTGAACTTCTCCTTTTTTTTTTAAGTTTATTTATTTATTTTGAGAGACAGAGAGAGAGAGAGAGAGAATCTCAAGCAGGCTCCATGCTGTCAGCACAAAGCCCGATGCAGGGCTTGAATCCATGAAACCGTGAGATCACGACCCGAGTGGAAACCAAGAGTCCGACGCTTAACCGACTGAGCCCCCCAGGTGCCCCTAAACTTCTACTTTTAAGCATTGCAGCCAGGTAGTTCCCATAGCATTTGGAAGAATCTGTACTTACTTACTTGGAAATATAAACTCCAATTTTCCCTCCCACACACTAGTTTGTGTGACTGGCCATGTGCCCTGGGTTGCGTATTCTGAGACCCCATGCCGACATGTGTGCGTCAGCTGTTTCCTGACTGGCCTCATACAATGTCCCCACTCTGTCACAGACTTACCTCTGCAATCTGTGACAACCTGACCATGGCTCGGGCACTTCTGGCCTCTTCTGTGCGATTACAGGTTGTGAGCTATTTTTGCAAGTGGATATTACATCTGCCCAGATGGCCATGGAGGCAAGGCCGTGCCTTCCAGAAAGCTGGTTTGAAATCTGTCTTCCATCTGGTTTCTTCCTTTAGTTTTATGTGTTGACAGTGCTAATGGCATTTAGGAAATGGCATTCACTAACATATTCTCTTCCTAAAATTCTTTCTCTGCTCACTTTGCCAGACCTCTTGGCCTCTATTTCTTCCCAATCTCAGTGATGAGGGATTGAGTCCAGGGTCCCCAGTCTCTCACCACTCTATACCGAAGATGCGTAAACAAATCAGAAGCTCATCACGCTTTCCTCTCCTGGTCATATGTTTAATCAAAAAGTGCCTTCACCAGTATGATTTGAGGACCTGAAAGACAGCCCAGCCACAGACACCACACTGGGTTCCTACTAATGGTGTACTTGGCAAAGCAAACTCACAAGCGTTATAGGCCAACTTCAAGCCGATTGAATGATTCCAAGACAAGCAAAATGCAGTTCTGGCATGGCATTTCTCCACGGGCAAACTCCATAGGCAGAAACAGCCTTCAAGCTGTGCCCTTTCCTTAACTGGGACCCACTCTGGTTTTAGAATGGCAGACAAGAGCCAACAGTGTCTGTCGTATGTGTCACTACTATTGAAGTAATTTAGATTTGTCACACACAGGTAAAGTCACATTAGGCGACCAACTTCCATTCATAAATGTGTTGTTCAAGTTTACATATACAATGGGAATTGTCTTATTTCTGATTTCAAGGGGCAATCTGTCCATAAAACTCCATTAAGTACGGGTAGTAAGTTTTCCTTGTGGTGGGCAGATTTCTAAAATAACCCCTTAGATTCCCACCCCGAGGGTACACACCCATATAATGGCTTCCCTTTGAACATGGGTGGGGACTGTGAACATGATGGCTTTCCTCTTGCTTGTGCGTACTAGCCCACTGAGGCACGCCTATCTGTAGTCCTTTCTGTTACTCTCTCTTTCTGTGTGCTAACACCGCTTCTTCTGATGCCAACCCCACATGACAGGGCTCACTCTGCTTTTCCTTCCTGCCCTTCTCCAACTTCTTCTTTACAGTCAGAAACCTGACTCTCAGGGCAGGGCGCCTGGGTGACTCGGTCAGTTCAGCATCTGGCTCTGGATCTCGGGTCAGGTCATGATCTCATGGTTTATGAGTTTGAGCTCTGAGTTGGGCTCTGTGCTGACAGCACGGAAGCTGCTTGGGACTCTCTGTCCCTCTCTCTCTTTCTCTGTGCCTCCCCTGCCTGCACGTGTGCCCACCCCCCCCCCAACACACACATTCTCAAAATAAATGAATAAACTCTCTCTCTCTCTCTCAAAATAAATGAATAAACTTCAGAAAAAAAACAAACCTGGCTCTCGTCATCCCCAATATATTTACCTATTTGGTCCTAGCATGTAGTATTACTAGTCTACACTCTCTTAAGAGGCCATGTACTAACTATAGTACCATATTTCTACATAGTTCTTTTGTCTTTAGATCCAGAATATCCAAGTGAACATGGATTCCCTTTTCTCCAACTGCTACCAGCTAGTTATATATTCATTTGTAATGCAGTTAGGTTAACTTTTCTTTTTACTGCCTTTTTTTTTTTTTTTGGCACTATGATTCATCATGATTTGAGTTTTGTTTTGAAACCATAATTGAGGGTCAAGTGCTAAATCCAGAGTGTGTTATTCTGGGAGGCACGCTGTCTAACGAAGCAATGAACCATCAAAATACAAGCATTTCCAAGTGCGGCATGCAGAAGGAAGTTCAAGACCGAAGATTTATTTGAAAGAGAGAATATTACATTAAAGAGTTAACACAGCAGCTGTTCAATATTTCACGCCTAAAGATTGATGCCTGAGAGGGTCTTCCACGTAACATTTCTTTTTTCTAACGTGCTCGCTTAGCCCATACATCAGCGAAAGGCTGCACCAGGGATGCTGGCTTGGACAAGCCGGGTGGGCTGGGCCTTCAGTCAGCCCCGTCACTACTTAGCACAGATGCTGCTAACTCGGCACTTCTTTGGGCTTTCGGCGGATGTGTTATTTGAACTTGACGGCAAAATAAGGGAAAATCGTTGTTGTCGTTCAGCCTCGATTCTGACAAACAGAACTAGCTCTAAACTACGCACACTCCAAAATATTACGGTATCATCAAACGTGGTTTGGAGTTCAAGTGTTGTGCAGACAATTGTGGAAATGACATGGATATGTTGACGGGAACATTCTGGATGGTTGCCCAGATCGGGGAGCTGCCCTCAGAATGTGAATCCAGTAATCCCTGCACGGAGGAGGCTTTGCCCCACCGCCAAGTGGGCTGAGCTGAATTGTGCATGGTGTTCTAGCAAAATCTGCGAATTGTGGACAGTCTAATGCTTTACACTTTAGATTATTGCGATCAGCACTTGATAAGGTAGACACTGATTATGAATAACGAGTACAAACGCTGAAGCCTGATAGTGATCATTGGGAAACATTCGGCTGAGAATATTTGCACTGCACAATGGCCAGTCCGTGTCCTGAGATAAGAAACCAGTGTCGGGGCTCCCGGCTGGCTCAGTCGGTTAAGCATCCGACTCTTGGTTTCAGTCACAATCTCGCAGTTTTTGAGTTCGAATCCCGCATCGGGCTCTGCTCTGATGGCATAGAGGCTGCTTGGGATTCTCTCTCTCCTGCTCTCCGCCCCTTCCCAAGATGAATAAATAAACATATATCATAAAAGAAACAAGTATAAACAAGGAGATTAAACAGCAGGACTTATGCGTTGTTTTATATCATTGGCATTTTTCATTGTCTGAATTATCCATGCCAGGAAGGAATGAAACACCTTTCAATAACAGACATAATTAGAAAGCAAAATTAACAGCTTCTGAAGAGTAGAATTTCTCCAGATGATTATGACAAGTTAATGATGATCTTCATGTTGCCTATATCTGGGAAATTATCAACAAACACTTTATAAATTTGATAAAATGTTTTGAAAATTTTGCAGCCAAAGAAGATCTATGTGGACAGGAAATTATAGTTCTATAGTTCAATTTATAAGTGAAAAAATTATACGTACATTTAAATAATCTTTCAGTGATAGAGAATCCATTATATAATCCAAAGATTATTTAAATCTAACTGTAATTATACCAATTTGCTTGAATTGGCTACTAATGCATTAAAGACGAATTTTGAAAATTTCTTTGTTTCTTTTTGAAGCATCCTTTGATTCACTTGGGCTTAAAGTTAAAAATAAAATCCTGGGCTTGCAGAAACTGTCTTAAGTTTTGTTTCTTTTTCCATTTCTATTACCATACTTCTGAAAGACTGGTTCCTGTACCAAAAAATTGATTATAATAAAATGTCAACAATTTCGGTATTTATCACAGGTGTTAATAATATGTTATCAATCCAAACTGGACAAGATAAGTTAACAAACAAAATGAAGCCCGTTGGTCATATTAAAAACTTTAAATATTGATATATCAGTGTGAAAACCTCACCTATATGCATGGATCCTGGAAATCGAAATTTCAATTATAATTTCTCATTTTATAATTGTTTCAATTATAATTTTCATTACTATTAAACAATCATAGGTATGAGGTTAATTATATTGTCTCTATTGCTCACTCATAAGCATATTTTCAAGGAACAAAATGGATAGATTTTATACTTATTTTTAATTCATGTAATTCTTTTTCTTTTATATTGGATCATATTTAATAAGAAGTAAACATATATTTGTTGAACAGAGTTGGAAAACTACCAGGGCATAGTTTGAGTGTATGTCTTTTTTTTTTTTTAATGCTTCAGATCATTCTAGTAACTCATTTTATTATATCTCACAAATGATCAGCCTCGTGTAGACTGATTACAAAAAGGCAAAAGAAAAGTAAAGCAAAGAAAACCTGTCCTTGGACGTAGACGTTTGAGAAGGTGAGGAAGGCCCTTCCGGTGACGGCGTGATGTTTACTGGGAGAGCTGATGCCTGACTTCATCGCACCGTCAGCACAGAGCACGGTCCCGACTGCTCACAGGCTGGCGAAACTGACTGGCTTGCAGTGGCCGTGATGGGCTCGTGTCTGCGCATAAGTTCTGCCTTTGTCCAGGCCCTGGACAGTCATCGCTGAGAGGTCCGGGCAAGAGGAAGGGAACGGGATGAAAGGCCCAGCCCTTCCTGCAGGATGTCTGGGCACCGGTGAAGGACCCAGTATCGGGACAGCCCATGACTCCCCGTGTGACGTGGGGAGCGTTTGCCCTCTCTGGGCTCTGTGTCAGCCTTTGTTTCTAGTTTCTATCTGCCAAATTGCGCCTCTGAGTTCATCCAGGTTGGAGTTCGTCCTGGAAGAAGAGAGGGGTGAAACTGGGGACAAAACAAATGACCGTGTCCAACCAAGTAGGACAAAATAATTTATTATCAGGAACCGGGAAAGTCAGGTTAAATCTCTTTCTCGCCCCTCACCTTTTATTTTTTATAAATCTTGGCTTCTCTGAAAATGAACCGATTAAAATAGGTCTGTCTTAGATCCCTCTGCAATATTGATTCTGTAATATCGATTTCATCCTCCAAACAGCAATCCTGGAGTCAGTAATGCAGAAAAGCATATCTCGAATATCTCTTGAAGAAGACACCAGACTTAACGCTTGTTTTTTCTGCCTCCGTTCATGTCACCACTTCATTCCTCCAGCTGACGATGTCATGCTCTTGTTTTATGATAAGCAGACTATGTCACACCTGATATGTAAAGTTAATTTAGTTACGAACCCGGCTATGCAAATGAACCTAAATTGTTCCTGGCTTCTGGTGAAGAATTTACACTTTATTTTAATTTCTGCCTTCAAAAATGCTTTTAGGCTTGGTTGTGATTCATTTTATTGTGCCTTTTATAGACTTCCAGGAAGAGCATTTTCATCTACTGTTTGAAATGGTAACTGATGGGGGAAACCATCCATGGCAATGTGGTCCGGAAGGAAAAGACAGCCAGCTATTGGCCCAGCTTCTTAAATCATGTTTTGTCTAGCCCGATCAGAAGGCTAATTTACCTTGGAAAGAGCAAATGTGTTTGCTACAAAGTGGGTTTCCTTTAGCCAGGTAAGATAAATGCCAGGCCAAGGAAGAGACGGACAAGCTTTCTTATATTTTAAGACCTGGGAGATGGGAAGCGTTATAAAATAAATTCCTCTAGCCAAAGGGGGTTGTCACTTACCCAAATATTTATTGAAAACCAAGTATTTGTCAGAAACTCATCTTCAAGTGGAGTCTTACAACTGTGAACTGAACAAAAATCCCTACCCGTGGCTTGCAGTCAACCAAAACACCAATGTCTATGACACAAAGAGCTGAGGGGCCATTTACGTCTTTGACCTCAGTAGCTGTTCACTGGCCACAGAGTGGGATAAATAGAATATTCCTCACTGAATTCCAAAACCCATCTGGAAATGCAACAATGGAATGTTAAACACCATATGTGAGTCAGGTGCTCACATGCCTTCTTACCTTTCTAGGAACCCCTCCAGGTAGGAGCTACCATTGCTCTGTTGAGGACACTAATGGACAAAGTGATTTCACGAAATCACACAGCTTGTGGCAGAGCTGGGTCTTATTCTGGGTGCTGGGGTGATTTTGGAAAAGTTTATCATTCAAGGAAATAGTGTGGTTTCAAAGTTGTGCCTGGGATACCTGCTGTTCATGTGTACCCATAGTTCTAGAACATTCAAGGGCTTCCGGAAACACGTATAGATGGCAACTCTAAATCTCTGGTATCGTCGGAGGCAGTCACTCTCTGGAACTGGGACACCTCTACGTTGGTGGGAGAACGTGTCTGACCCTGGAGAGCATGTTGACGGAAATAGTGTCTCTGATTTATATTTGCTAAGTTTCCCTTGGTCTTTCACTTAAGGATACAGATGTTTGTTGTTTTTCATGACTTAATGGATAAATAGAACACATGAGGATGTTTGCTTTCTTCATTAAGGCAAGCCTCATTAAAGCTTGTGCATTTAGACACTTTCTTACATTAAAAAGTCTTTCAATTCCTCTTTTCAGGGGGGTTGTTTAATCATTTGAAAGTAGTTTAAATTTTGGAGTTATGAAATCAATAAAAGTTCGTGCATTCTAGTACTGAAAAATGATGTCCAAACAGATTCTTCTAGAATTCCATGTTTCTTCTAAAGATAAGATTAAGAAAGTAGAGACCAAGGTTTTTGTCTTAATTCTCTTATCTTCTACTTATGAGGTCTTATGCAACACACTTATCATCCTGACAAAATTAACTTCCTAAATCACCATCGTATTAAAGGACTGTATTATAACTAATGGTAGCTATCCATTATGATAATAAAAAGTTTTAATACAAATCGCCATGGTGAAGTCAACATTTTCATATTATAATGTTTAATAACCACAAAAACAAAAAAATTTTATATTTATATGAAGCAGTACATGATTTAATCAATGAGCTAGTGATGCTTCATATACTCACAATACTAGAGAAAAAGTAGATAAAAGAAATAAGAAAAGAAAGTGTACAAATGTCATTCTTTTGGTCTAGGTATTGGAGTAGGAAGTGAATGGAAAGTAGCTACGTAATCGGGCGAAGTGAAGAATCCTTTAATGGACTGCTTATGTGAGGATGTATCAAGAGTTTTGTGTCGAACTTCTTTGAAACAAACCACCCGAGAGTTGGCAACCGTGTCCAGAACCGAATGGCATGGACGCCTGTGATGTGGTTATTTTCTTCCGACGTTAGCACACCGATGCTGCGGAAAACCAGTATGAGAAGCAGGCTGATCAAAGACTTACATGGTGTGAACTCCATAATGTGCAGCCTTCCTACATTTTTCAAAATGTTACCACTTCTATGACCAGCCCGGCTGAAGCTGCCTCACTTCTACCCTGTGTTTTTGCCTATCCTGTGAATAGAAACTGTATCCATACAACAGATGTGTGTGTGTGGGTGCGTGTATGCAAACATCTACACATGAATGCACTTTATGAGTATAGCATGTGTTATCAATTAGAAATTGATGGTTAATGGGGCGCCTGAGTCGCTCAGTCAATTAACCATCAACCCTGGGTTTCGGCTCAGGTCATGATCTCAGGGTTCACATGACTGAGCCTCACATTGGGCTCTGTGCTGCCAGCAGGGAGTCTGCTTGGGATTCTCTCCCTCCCTCTCTCCCTCCCCCTCCCCCACTTGGAGCGTGTGTGTGTGTGCGCGCGCGCACACGCGCGCACTCTCTCTCTCAAAATAAATAAATAAATATTAAAAAAGAGAAATTGATGATTGGTGACTTGAACGTTTTGTTCTGAGTTCTCAAGTTACAAAAGATTCTCTGTGGCTTAGTTTGACAATTCGTGTGATACCTTGTAATGAGTAAATAGTGATGGGAGACATAGGCGGGAAAGGGACCCATAAAAACCGGGCACCTCATTACGGTTCACGCACTTTGCGAAGCCCTATGTGATCAATTATTAGAATTTCATATGGTGATAATAATAATCAGACATCATGGATGAGGAGACCAAGCACAGAGAAGTTAAATAACCTATGTGAAGGAATCCATGAGTATGACTCCTGTGCTGATGTTTAAAAATATTTCTGACAAAAACCTCAAGTTTTTTGTTGGGATGAGCACTGGGTGTTGAATAGAAACCAATTTGACAGTAAATTATTAAAAAAAAAAAAAAAGACCCTCAAGTTGTTATCTCGAATCCTCACCCAGCCTCAACGCATCACGGAGCGTCGAAACAACAGCTGTCTGTCTGTGCTTATCTTCCATTAGGTAACTATTATATAACTGTTAATATTCAGTGAAGGGACAAATATATCATCATATGTATCATTTAGAAATGAGTCCCCCTGAAAAAACAAAACAAACACTAAAGCGAGAGAAAAGAAACTATCTGATTAGCAAAGGGTAACTCCAAAGATTCATCACCTCTGGCTACCAGAGGTCACTGAGCCGGGCGCCAGGGTCTAATAGGTGGAATCTAAAAAAGTTACACTGGTTACCAGGACGTGAAAATACAAACTTGTAACAAGTAACAGATAAGCTATGGAGATCTAATACACAATGTGAGAAATATAGACAATACTATTGTACCATAATTACACACACGATACAGGTCACTGTGTTGGCAACCCTATTATAATATATGAATGTATCCAAATAATACATTGTATACCTTAAATTTATACAAGGTGACACGCCAAATGTATTTAATAAGAAAAAAGGACCAATGATGACATCAGGGTGCTGGCCGTTTCTTATCGCCTTGCTCTGTGTGTGACTTCCTTTCTTCCGGACCTCAAATGACCATTGGATGCTTCGGGGCCATTGGTTGAGTTTAGATGCTTTAAGGAAGAGGGGAGGGTGAGCAGAATTTGTGATCCCAGAATGGACTACTTTAGCATGTGGATTATTTTGAGCTGGAGACAATCAAGGCTCAACAGACTCCAGAAAAGCTTTTTTTTTTTTTTTTTTTTTTATACTTATTTAGTTTTGAGAGAGAGAAAGAGAGGAGACAGAGCATGAACAGGGGAGGGGCAGAGAGAGAGACACACACGCACAATCTGAAGCAGGCACCAGGCTCTGAGCTGCCAGCACAGAGCCTGACGCGGGGCTTGAACCCACAAGCCGAAGTCATGACCTGAGCTCAAGTCAGACTGAGCCACCCAGGTGCTCCCAGGTGAGCTCTCCTCAACTGCATAAAAGGATTTAGATGCACAACTTGTACCAGAAAGAGAGCTGTTCCTGGAGAGAACTTTTTCCATCAGAAAGACTGACCTGCATGGCATGGCAAGGAATAACGTCTATATCGTGGAAAATTTGGACTCTGATCGAAGACCTAAAGCATCTCCACCCAAAGAAAGCTATCGCTTTCACGTCCCCCAAAATATCACAGATGTTTCGATGTTTATTTGAGAGAACTTAAGCTCTTAACGACCAGGGGAGCTAATCACGTGCCCTCCATCGCATGCAGGTGTGAATTGTAGCACACAAAAAGGAATATTGATGTAAAAAATGCTGGGTGCCAGATTTTCGTTCCCCAGCTCACTTCTTTTAAGTCCCCCTGATCTTACTGAGTTTCGAACACTTGTATTTGAAGTTGCTTCAAGGGGTCAGTGTATTTCCAACCATCCCATCTGTGGACGCATTCTGGGGAACTCCTAAATATAGACCCGTGTTCCGTCATAAATAACAAGACCTCGGGATTCTCACCCAGCAGCTATCAGCGTGGCTTTCCTGTTTGAAAGTCTGCTCCTCATGCGATACGGAGCCTCCAACCCGCAGTCACTTGAAAAACCATCCGTAACCACGTTTCCACAGACTGACAAGATTATTGGAAAGATCATCTAGACAGTCAGTCTCGAAAGACTTGGGTAAGAGCTCCGTGATCTCCCTCATTGGTTGAAAACTTCGTTATTACTCACAATGACAGCATCCAGAGCTAATGGGCAAACATATTCAGTCATGGGATCTTTCCAATAACATCTTACAAATGGACGGTGTCTGGCCAATAAGCTACCAGAACCTTCAGCTGGACTGGATGCACACTAAGGAAACATATCATCTGGACCTTAAATCCCCTTACCCTTCCTGCTTCACCAAAAACCGAGCGACCTAAGCCTTTAATGTTACCACCCATTTTCAGATGACTCTCTTCTAGATTTTGAGATCATAAGACCCTGTGCCGACACTTCTGTCTTGTCTTTACTCACCACCGTGTACGCAAATACATTTAAGACCTTTATAGCAATACTTTGAACACTGAGATTCTATTTGGATAGCTAACGATCTGGGAGTTGGAAGAACCAGCACACAACATCCGCTCCTCTTTTTCTTATTGCCTGGTAGATTTTGAAGGTCAAGTGAATGAATCCAGCCATGGGGTAGGATGACGTCTCTCGTCTCCACGTTGGGGGATGCCTTCATTTCTGTGCTTTGCAGGAGTCTTGGACCTGCAGTCATTGATTCGCTATGGGGTTTGAAAGCCAGATTTCTTTGCACAGTTATGCTCAGGATGTCACCGAATGACACGCTTAAACTCACGACGGGGACTGGGGACAGGACATTTCACGACCTCCCGAGCCATCGCGCATTTTATAATTTCCCTGTCTTTGATTGTCTGCTTGCACTGTGACACGAAGCTTGAGCCCCCTGACTTCTCGTACACTTGTTGTCTTAATTGGAAGTAACTCTGCCCACTTTCGTGCTCGGTTTCACAGTATTTTCTTGAATTTGCTTCTAATCTATTAATAGCGGACCCAAAGGTGACAGCTTCGTGTCGGTGCTGTTTCCGGTGTTCACCGTCCTCCTGAGGGAAGGGTCGAACGCACAGCCTGAATTCGGAACCGAGTCTTCCTTCTTGTTTGTCACCAAGCAAAGCTCTCGCCTCTCCCTGCATCGTTCTGTCACTACACAATGCATCTGCCTTCAGGATTTGCTGCCCCTGTTTGAATGGTTCTTGTATCTTAACTGCCTCTTTTTTTTTCTGACATCATGACTCACCCCAGCAATGACCGGGGCATTCATACGCACAAAGCAGAGGGGAGGGCCACCGAGCCGCCCCCACCAGGCTCCTACAAGCCTGACGGGGCTCTACCAGTCTGTTTGTTGTACGCGGCACTCAAGGCTTGCCTTGATACTACCCAGTCACAGTTCTGAGAACGTCCTGCCTTTTTCCTTTTTCCTGCCCCCCCAGAATACCATCTCAGGCTTATCTACGGACAGAGTGTGTGTGCATATATATAAATATATTGGCTTTATTCTGCTTTTGCAGTCAGTGCAGAACCCCATTTTGTAAGTTTGATGCTAACACTATGGCCCTCTCTTATATGCCAGGAGACCTATCTTCATTAAATTATTTTTTAAATATTTACTTATTTTTTTGTGGGGGGGAAGGGGCAGAGAGAGCAGGAGACACAGAACTCCAAGCAGGCTCCAGGCTCTGAGCCCTCAGCACAGAGCCTGACGCGGGGCTTGAACTCAAGAGCCATGAGCTCACGACCTGAGCCAAAGTCAGTCACTCAACCCACTGAGCCACCCAGGCGCCCCTCTTCGTTTTTGCTAAGGACAGAGAGTGGTGCCGAATCAGGCGAGGCTGGGGAGGGGCCGGGGGTTGTAGAGAATTTCTGATTGCAAACGGTCGGATCCAGACAGAAAAAGATGTGTTATCTCCCCACGCAAACCCTCCCGGGCAGTGAAATGTGCTTTGAGCGGGGAGGATTTCCAGATTTTATCGTGTTTTCACAATTAAGGACAGTTACAACTGAGTGCACAGCACGCGGCCATGAGCCAGATAAAAGCACATCATTAAGCATTCCGGGGAGATGGGGTACTTGCGTGTTTGAATAATTTATGCACTTTTTGAGGGAGCTTCTTATGGACAGATACTTTACTTCATGCTGTATCTCTAATGCCTTGCTCTGTATTGAGACTGAGTGGATTCTGAATATACGAGAAGCTTTCACAGAGTACTTAGAAGTAAGTACCGAGTTGGCTCCCGCCGGTGATGATGAAGACCAGCAATAAGGAAGGGCATTTCATTACCACTGCCCTGTAAGAGCAGAGCCTTTTCACACCTGGCGCACTGGGGAGCCCGAGAACTTTGGTGGGAATTTGCATTTCCTCACACCAAGCTTGCCAGTCAGTGCACTTTTAGATGGAGTCGATAAGAAAATAATCCCTGTGTTTTCCCTCTGCTGCGGTGCTGTCTTCTGGGAGAAGCTTGGGAATAGCATCTTGAAACTTTCTTTATTGTGCTCCAAATTTCATTGAAGCAGTTCAGCTGTTATTATAAAGACCTAGAGGCAAAACGAATGGTCTTTTCTTCTCGTTTTGGAGGTGGGAGGATGGGGACACTTGCAATTGATGTAATTGTATTAGAAGTTCCGGCTACTGAAGCCAAACGGAAAGGTCTTCTATTGTAGGTGTCTCGGCCAATAACCCCCTGAGTGAGAAGGGCCTCCGTGGTCCTGACCACCTGACTGTTGCTGCTGCAGCCGTGTAACGGGGAGTCCCTCCTCACCCTAACCTTCTGCTCCAGTCACCTGGTTGGGTCCGTGTGGTGTGGTTGACATAAGGAGACCAGAGACCTTTCCTTCCATTTTGATTTGTTTGCTTTAGAGCTTTGTGTTGTTTTAATTAGAAATCTAGAATGCCAGAGTCGGCTATCCTGGTGGTAGACAAGTAACACATGGAAGCTGTGGCACACACGGATCTCCTGCGCACACGGGATCTCCTGCACATGGATCTCCTGCACACTCGGATCTCCTGCACACGCGGGAGCCCCTGCGCACGCGGGATCTCCTGCACACACTGGAGTTTCTGCCCCGTGGAGCAGCAGGCAAGCATGGCACAGAAGCAGCCAGGTGAGACCCTGGGCACCAGGTGCGCTGGCACCAGCACAGGGCCCTGAGGCATGGCAGACTGAGCGCCCTCCGCCAGTCTGTTGTTAGCAGCTCTCTAAGGTAAAATCCAGGAATGACATAAAAACGGAAACAGAACAAACTTTAGAGTTCTCCTCTGCCTTGTATTATGCGCGGCTTAAGAAAAATAAGAATATCTAGAAGACGAGATGGAGCAGAGAGCTGCTGGCATTCATTTCCATCGGGCTCTGCAGGGGCGGTGGTCTTGTCCACGTGGGGGCAGGGTGCGGGGCAGCCCAGCCGGGTGCCTGCAGAAGCCAAGGTTGAAGTGGGGGGACATCCCGCCATGCCTGTGGCCCCCACCTGGGCACCGGGGGGAGCAGCAAGCCGAGGAGATCACAGGACTTGCAGCTCTCGGGGTCTCGGGCCAGCGCCGTGGGCAGGGCATCGGTCTTCGACAAACACAGCTGGAGACCCCAGGACTTCCATCTAAGTTGGGGGGCTCCACGGGGGACGCGCCGGGATTTTCCTCTGTTGTGTCCTTTATAATTACGATGCCCAGACTTGTCCCCTTGCCCGCTCCCACCGGTGAAGCCTGTGGATAAGGTCGCCGCGTGTCTCTGTTAAGATTTCTATTTTCTCAGGCTCCTGTTTGCTTTTTTTTTTTTTTTTTCTCCTGGATTCTACTTAAAATGAACTCTGAAGGAAAAAACTACTAAGCCATTATCCGAATGTGTTATAGATCCAATTGCATTTCTGTTGAGGCCGACGGAGGTGAGCAAGAGGTAATTAACTCCAGCATAATCACGGTGTTGGAGGCAGAGAGAAATTTGTTGAGCGGTGGAAAGTTGATTTTAAGGGACTGCGCCTATCCGTGAGTTCCCAAACTCTGCTTTGCTGAGAAGAGCCTGGGTGATGAGTCAGCATCTTTGTTGCACTCCATTGCTTTTTGGGGGTGTATTTCCTTCATTGGCTCTTCAAAACGGGCCTCCCCTGTGGGGTCATGGGATGCACAAGGTAGTTGTCAGGATGGGGTGAAGGAAGGGCGAGGCTTGGTGTGAGGCGTGGGGGTTACGGCAGCAGCGAGGACCTGTTTGCGCGTCTGTCTGGGCTATCAGTCACAGAGCCAGTAAGCTGTTGGCTTATCATTTCCAATTCTCTCCCCTCAGCTTCTCATAAAGGGATGGGTAGGGATCCCCAGAAAAGTCAGTTCCTAATGAGACACAAGACTACCTGAATAGTTTGGTCCCACCTGGGCCTGTAAATGTCAAATTTGGAAAAGCAAGGGGCTCCCTGGGGACCCGCTTCACCAGTCAGACCTGGAGTCATGGTGGATGGTCAGTTATGACACTTTTGCCACAGTGACCACACCCGCGGGATTTGAACTCATAATTATGACTCGTTTCCTCCCCGCAGCCTCTAACATCCGAGATGGAATATAGATCCCAGCTCAGGTCAACTCAATCATCAGCACTAATGCACATTAAATTTTTAAAGTTTATTTATTTATTTTGGGGGATGGTGTGGAGAGGGGCAGAGAGAGCACGAGAGAGAGAAACCTAAGCAGGCTCTGCACTGCCAGAACCCAACGTGGGGCCAGATTGCACGAACCGTGAGATCATGACCTGAGCCGAAATCGAGAGTCGGACTCTGAATGGACGGAGCCACCCAGGTGCCCCTGATTCATTACTTTAACTAATAACCAACTTTTGGCTCTTTTAATGCCCTTGGCGTTATGCCAGGCAATGGGGATAAAATGGCAGGGGAAAAAAATTAAGAGGTTTTCCTGGAAGCTTGATTGTGAACCAAAAGCCCAAATCAAATGGACAATATTCTGAATCCAGTAAAGATATCTCATTACATCCTAACCATATATAATAGGGACTTTATTCTTTATTTCATTCATTAGGATCTTAACAATTCAATGCCCTTTGTTTGAAAAGGTGACATGTTGCGTAATTACCCACTGCTCTGTCTTATTTTGCCGGTCTGATCCACTTAGAGGAATATTTAATGATTGACTTTTTTTAACTTATTTTTTTAATTTTTAACATTTATTTATTTTTGAGAGACAGAGAGAGACAGCGCAAGCAGGGGAGGGGCAGAGAGAGAGGGAGACACAGAATCTGAGGCAGGCTCCAGGCTCCGAGCTGTCAGCACAGAGCCTGATGCGGGGCTTGAACTCGTAAACAATGAGAGCATGACCTGAGCCAAAGTCGGATGCTCAACTGACTGAGCCCCCAGGCGCACCTGAGGATTGACTTGAATAGAATGCGGTGCTCCTAAATGTGCCAAATATCTCCAGCTTCTCCATTCTCAGCTACTCCTCAGTTTCCAGCTTGTTCTCTGCCCTGAGAGGCTGGCCTGAAGTTTATCACTGTTGGTCTCGGACCCTCAGGACTTAAGTCCTGACATTGACTCAGAGAGAAAGAGAAGAGAAATCCGAAGTTATTATTCTTCTAGCTCCCTCCCTGTGGGTTGACTTTGGGTTCTGATAAGTGTTCCTTTCTTCTCTCCTTTGGATGGCTATCTGAAATTCAAATGAAACTTGACTTTTAACTTACACAAAGATAGAAAACAATTCTAGGTGGAAACCAGAAGTGGAAAATGAAAAGACTTTATGAGATAAAATAGAAAGATATTTTTGTGAACTTTGGGAAGGCAACGATTTCTTAGATAGGGTACAAAAAGTATAGCCCATAAAGAGAGATTGAAGAATATGACTACGTTAAAATTAGAATCCTTCTCTAACAGCAGACACAGATAAAAGAGAGATAAGCCAAGCCAAGTCTGATGAAAGATACTCACAACACAAATAGCAGACGACTGGAATCCAGAATCCTAAATAATCAATAAACAATAGCAATCTCACAGTGCAGTGAAAAATAGGCAGACGAGGTATCACTGTGTAAAGCAATACATCTATGTAGCCAATAAAAATTATTTTGAAAACTTTTTTAATGTTTATTTTTTAGGGAGAGAGAGAGAGAGACAGAGCATGAGTGGGGGAGGGTCAGAGAGAGAGAGGGAGACACAGAATCCAAAGCAGGCTCTAGGCTCTGAGCCGTCAGCACAGAGCCCGACACAGGGCTCGAACTCACGAACCGTGAGATCATGACCTGAGCTGAAGTCGGACACTTAACCGACTGAGCCAACCAGGCGCCTGTGAAAACCTTTTTTTAAGTAAGTTCTATGCCTAACGTCAAGCTTGAACTCACAACCCCAGGATAAAGAGTTGCATGTTCCACAAACTGAGCCAGCCAGGTGCCCCTATTTTAAAAATGTTCACTTCATCTATTGAGTTATAAAGCAAATTAAAATTAAATTCACAGCAGGATAACACTATACACTCACCAACATGGCCAAGGGAAAAAACAACCCAACAATACTAAATGTTTGGTAAGTAGGTAGATGGGTGAGAATTCAGAATACTGTTGGCAGAATTGTAACTCACACAGCGACTTTGGATAATGGTTGGTCATTGTTGTCCAATTCTGAGCATACTTATATTCTATGACCCAGTAATTTCAATCCTGAGAGGTTTTTTATTTTTTTAACTTTTAAACTTTTTGTTTATTTTAAGAGGAAGGGGGATGGGCAGAGAGAAAGAGAGAGAGAGAGAGAGAGAGAGACAATTCCAAGCAGGCTGTCTGCACTGTCAGCACAGAGCCCTATGCGGGACTCTGACTCACAAACCGTGAGATCATGACGTGAGCCGAAATCAAGAGTCAGATGCTTAATCAATTGAGCCACCCAGGCGCCCCTCAATCCTGAGACTTTTCAAAACAGAAATATGTGCACATGTGCATCAAGGGAAATAAATAAGAATGTTCGTAGGAGCATTATTCATATTAACTATCAAAACTTGGAAACAACACAAATGCACATGGGGGGGGGGCACCTGGGTGGCTCAGTTGGTTAAGCATCCGACTTCGGCTCAGGTCATGATCACACAGATTGTGGGTTCAAGCCCCGCATCAGGCTCTGTGCTGACAGCTGGCAGCCTAGAGCCTGCTTTGGTTTCTGCATCTCCCTCTCTCTCTCTGCCCCTCCCCCACTCTCTCTCTGTCTATCTCTCTCTCAAAAATAAATAAACATTTAAAAAAAAAAAACAAAAAAAACCCCAAATGCACATCAGGGTAGAGTGGACATACTGATTGTGGTGCATTTGTGACCAGAATGTCATATAGCAAGAAAAATGAATGAACTAGAGGACCACACAACAGAAGAATCTCACAAACAATTTATGAGTTGAAGACTCCAGATACGAATCAAAGCATGCAGAGCTATTCCAATTATGCGAATTCAAAGCAGGCCACACTGATAGGAGACAGTGGTTTTATAGGAATGCTCTTCTTTAAGAGATAAAAGTTTAAAAACAAGCGCAGTTCTTCGATGGAGGTGCACACTTGGAGGTGATTTGGGGAGTTCATATAGATTGCACTTGGTCTTCAATTACAGCCCTGGGCAAAGTGATGGAGACCAGAATGCCCCAGGATTTCAAAAAGTAAAACACTCCAGGGAAATCTCAACACTAACATCAAAAGACCCTCCTGTTCATTCAAGCCTCACTACCTTCAAACAGCTCTGAATGCAGAGCCACCGTGCGGGATGAGACCCTTACATCTGTCTTTCTCAAGACCCATCAAGGTGTCCAGCTTGGTCTATAAACACCGTGCCAAAAGTATCTAGTCTTCGCTTCACTCTCTCTGGGGGATAGGAAGTCATACCCACGAAGATACTTTCTTCCGAAATATTTTCACCCTTTCTTTCACTTCCTCATATTTACTCAACATTCATGGCCCTGCAGGCCACGTCCTCTCCGTGGAAAATGACCTGCGTAAACAGGTATCGTATTCACCTCATCTCTGACTCTCATCTTTAAAGTGCTATCGTACTGATTGCCCATACAGTCATGGGTGAATCGTGTAGGCACCTCTTTATTACATGAAGGTTTGCATGGGGGACTTTTTTTTTTTTTTTTAAGTTTATTAATTTGAGAAAGAGAGAGCAGGGAAAGGACAGAGAGACGAGAGAGAGAAGATCCCAAGCATACTCTGTACTCTCAGCCCAGAACCTGGCATGGGGCTCAAGCTCACCAACCGTGAGATCATGGCTTGAGGTGAAACCAAGAGTCAGATGCTGAACCCCCTGAGCCACTCGGGCGCCCCTGCACAGGTGACTTTTGAACATCTATGCTTATCTCCTTAAGGGACTGAAGGCGGTACCAAGAAATGACTCTTCTCTTAGATTTCTCCTCTATCCACCTATTTCACTTAGCATAATACCGAATATATCATAGATGCTCAATACATGTGACGGAGAAATGTCCATGGGTTTCTGATAATTAACTACAACTAAGGATGAGAACCGGTATTCCTCACAGTGGAAAAACTCTGATCATACTCAATAATGTATTACCAAGTTCTGATCGGGTAATTCTGAAATGAAGGTCTCCGTGAGGTGAACAAATAACTTTGGAATACGGCTAAATACGGTTCATTGCAGAGTACTTTCTACAAGGGGCGTTATGCGGCTTTAAACATCTTCGTAAGTACTTCCTATTTCCAGGGAGTTGTTGAAGGAAGAAAATTCAGTAAGCGTATTTCAAGTAATATATTCTCTCCTTTGCTCCTGCCAAGCCTCCTATAAATAGAAAACTCAGAATATTTCTGCCAATTTCCTGTATCCGTGCCTTCCCCCAGCAAAAGTCTCTTGCAAGAGTAGATTAAACTATTTTTCTCCAGTGTTGCCATTTGAGGCTGACTCAGCAAAATTACTCTGAATTCTCCCCCAAATAACCTTTCCGTTTAGAAAACAAATTCAAAGCATGCAATCTGCTGTCGTCCACGTGGACACAAAGATCTTGCTCAGAGCCCCCCGTCAGGGGAGCCGTGGTTCAGGCTCACCTCTCCTGCATCCAGTCTGTCATGGCCACCAGTGTGCAGACGAGAGTCCATTTACTGCCTGAGGAGCGATGTATCAGAGACAAGGTGGCCTCATTCACAAGATAAAGCCTGACAACAGTGGGCAACTCTATTCTCTAGAGAAGTTTCTGGGCCACTCAAGGAAGTTCTACTTTCTGTGGTCTGGTTTTACCAAACAACTACTAACTCACGGATTTCCTTTTTCTGCCGTTCTATTCCCCCCAGAGCAATTCAACCTAAAATGTGGGTAAAAACAAGACCATTTCGGTGACACTTTTCTGAAGAGCAGCCCTATTTCAAAGAAGTACTAACCTATGATTTCATATTTTTTATTAAAATGTTTATATTCTACCTTCTAAGTCGGTTTTTTTTTGTAATAGCCCTCGGAGAGTAATGAAAGAAAAACATTGCGAGCTGGAAATAACCTTCTTGTGTATTGAATATAATCCTCGCCAAAATACCTAAGTAGGCAGTGTTTGCTCATTTCAACTAATGAATAGGATAAAGATACGGTTGAAGGGGACAAGCTGTCTTTAACAGAAGCCACTTAATGATTTGCATAATTTAGACACAAATCTATGTGTTCTTATGTAAACACTCAGACTCCTCCCCACGTATTTTCATTAGAAGGTGTAGCAGGTGACTTGTTCAGTATTACACGGGGGGTTGACAGAAAGGTGACAGAGCAAAGAGCTGGAGAGTGGCCCAAGCTGACTTCAGAAAATATTTTAGTGAAATTATTGTTGTTGTTGTTTTTTTTTCAAACTAATAGGGATTCCTAACCCAGAGCCATCATCTTTTCAGTAAAGCAACTTTAATACTTTCAGATAACGGGAAAGGCAAAAAAATAAATGGTTTGGCCGCAAAAATAATGAAAAGGTCTTGGGGTAACCGTTGTGGTGTTGCATTTACTATGACCAGAAACCAAACAAACGGGAGATATAGCAATAAAATAAAATAAAAGATCTAGGAGGTACGAAACCCAAGCTCGGGGAAGAAAATAAGAATCCCATTAGGTTGTATGTAGTGCTGACAGTCAAACTGTTTGGTGGTCACACACGGTTCAGCCCGAGGACAGTGTTGATGCCTCCTTTGCCCCCGAGGTCTGCTGCCATGTTTTTTTTGCTTTTTGTTTTGTTTTGTTTGTTTTGTTTTATTTTTGTCTGGCCTTTCAGACCCATACTCTGCTCTGTGGGCTGGAGGCTGACCGCTATGGGCTGCATCAACCAAACTTCCAGAACTGCAAGCTCCAAATGGCACCTGCCGGAGACCTGAGCAGGAGGACAGAGGTTGGGGTATTTACTCCACCAACAGGCTTCCTGACAGGGGAGACCTTCCGGGGTCTTCCCCTCCCCCGCCCCGCAAAGGGCCACACTTCTGTGCGATAGCTCTTGCTAATAGTTCCAGCCCTTGCCTGGTTCTGATAACTACTCCTTCCCCTTACTCCTTCAGCCCCGAGGGATATAAAGATGTCTTCTGTAGCTTTTCTCGGTGACTTGGACATCCTGTGTTGGTTTCCCACCACCCCTTCCTTGCCTGGAAAGTACTCTTTTCACTAAAGCCCTTTCCGTTATGTCTGTTAGTGTGTTTTATCTTTCTGGCATGACTACGCCTGTAGTAATGACATTAATTCCAATTCTGTATTAGTTCATTAGTTGATGTAACATACATTTATCAACCTCATTGTGTATGAGACTATATACTAAAAATAGTAATAATATCAAAGAGTAAACCATAATGGTAGCTAACATTCATTGATCGTATCCCTGGTACCAGGTACTTTTCTAAGCCCATTATATGCATAAACTCAGTGAATCATGTCAATAACCCTGTATGGTATGTATATTAATCAGGCGAGGCTAGGGTGTGTCACATGAAAAATATACATCCCAGGGGCACCTGGGTGGCTCACACAGTTAATCATCCGACTCGATTTCAGCTCAGGTCATGATCCCATGGCTGTGAGTTCAAGCCTTGCGTTGGACTCTGCACTGATAGCACAGAGCCTGCTTGAGGTTTTTTTTTTTCTCTCTCTCTCTTTTCTTGCCCTTCCCCTGCTCATGCTCTTGCACTCTCTCTCTCTCTCTCAAAATAAATAAACTTAAAAAAATTACGTCCCAAACCCCAGACTTGATCACAACAAAGATTTATTTGAGCAGTGTCATAGTTCTCTCTTTACGAAAGTTCTTCTCAGCACACAGATGCACATGCTCTGGGCACACACAGCCTGTGACACCATAGTCGCGATCTGTACCCAGTCAAATTTTGAGTGTCTTCGTCAGTTCATGCTGCTACGAGACAGTGTCGTAGACTGGATGGCTTATAAACAACACACCGTTATTTCTCGTGGTTCTGGAGAGTGGGAAGTCTAAGACCACGCAGATTCCGTGTCTGGAGCTAACCTGCTTTGTGATGCGCAGACGGCCATCTTCTCGCTGTGTCCCCACGTGGCGGAAGCAGGGAGGGATCTCTCTGGAGTCTCTTTTAAGGGCACTAGTCCCAACACAAGGTCTTTGTTCTCAGGTCCTAATTGCTTCACAAAGACCCCATCCCCTAATACTATACATTGCAGATTAGGGTTTTAACGTAGGAATTTTGTGGGGGACACAATGCTTAGTCCTTAACATTGAGTTTAAGATAAAGAAGTAGAAGTAAAACAGAGCCATTGTAAACTATAAATATATGTATATAAAATCACAAGGTTATAAATACACACACACACACACACACACACACACACACACACTCACATTCTGAGAGCATAGACTCCTATTTGTGATTTATGCCAAATGCCCCCAGGCCTGTGTTGTATTGAGCCTCTGTTCGAATATGTCTATTAAAATCTCTGAGATAATTATTACTGACCTTAAGGCGATCCTTCAAAATGAAAGCGTCGCCATACCTCCAGGTAGCAGAGGCATTAATTTAATAATATTCTTTCCTCGCCACATTAGGTTGATTTAAGGCAGGAAATAAAATATCGCTTCAGGCCAATACCTAAAGTCAATTTTGTGAATGACCAACACTCGATGGTCATAAGACACAGGAGATTGGACAGGCAATAAAAAAATTGAGATGGACACTCTTACTGAGAGTTTTTAAAAGGAACTGTGGCTCAGGTAGGCTAAAATGAAGTCTTGGAATAAGAACTGAAAACGTTCACATTAAAAAACCCAAAAGGAAACAAGGGGGGAAAAGGCTTATCTGAAACTTCTAGATCTAATGATTATGATTATTTCCAGACTGGAAGTAAAGAAAGAAGATGACAGTAATTCTGGGGGAAAAACATCTGACTTCTAATATTTCTGGAAGCCATTCAAAGAGCTAAAGGAGGTTTACCTTCACGCTATAAAGGACCACTCATCTACGAGTTTCAGAGTTTGGAAGAGGAGATTTTATAAAGCCATCATTGCTATCAATGAGCCAGGATTTTGACGCACAATGTCCAATTCCACGGTTTGGAAAATTGGCCTGGGGTGCGTGGCAGTGAGAACCTGTCGGAGAAATTTTATTGGAAAGACAATCACGCCCATTTTACTTTTTAGGGTGGTGTCAGCAGAACTTAAATCATTCTTGCGGAAAGAAATGGTTCAACCTGTGTTTCATTCACAGGTTAAACAAGGGGTTAACTTTACATAGACACGCTCGGTGACGATTCTGTTTTCTTACTATCACCAGTCCCACAACCACCGACATCTTGTCAGCAAGACATTTCTGGGGTAACAAGAAATAAGGCGTCTTACTTTCTACTTGGAACTGGTGCTGAGTGGGTCTCTGTAAATCATGATCTCGAAAAAGTTACCTCGTTCGGTGGAGTTCATGAAAGTACATGGCTGTCAACCACCAGCGGGAACTTTTTACGATTTAGAAAGATCATAAATTGGAAACTCCCATGGTCCCAAGCCACCCCGACCTGGGCTCGATTCCCGACTTGGTCTTGGCGACTGATTCTCATTCATCGTCGAGATGCAGATTAGATGTAATTTTCAGGCAAGCCTTTCAAATTTAAGAGTTACTCCCCTGTGCGTGCCCGCCGCTGGCTGTAATTTTTTAAATCCAGTGCCTGACTTTATGCATATAAAATGTTTCCACGTACCGTTCCCTCCACTATATGTTCCTTACGCATAAAAAAGTATAAGGGGTGTGTTTTTGCCTCTCTGTTCCCAGCACCTAATTCCTTGTGGAAATTTATTCAGCGCTTAGCTATTAACACAGAACAAAAATCATCCTACTATGTCCTCATAGGAGACATCATTTTATTTCCTCGAATGCCCCACTTGTATTTACTTTTCACCTAAAAATACTTGACCATCTTGAGAATGTATAGCGCATCTTGTCCTCAGCCACCACTCCCAGACCTTGAATCACCTGTCCTGTCCTACCGATCGCACTTCTGAAATCTTTCACGTTTATTCTTTTCTTCCATGTCCTCTGTACTGACTTGGTTGAAGAACTTCGTAGCTGGTTTTCATACTTTCCTAAACGCCTCCCAATTTGTCTTCCTTAAGCGCAGTTTTCCCTTTTCCATTCTGCTGCCAGAGTAATTTTTCAAAGTAATGAAGTAATTCTGTCACTCCGGACTCAAAGCCATTCCGTGGGAGCCTCAATGACTTTGGGGTGAAGTTCAAAGTCCTTAGAGCGTCAATAACTCTCCAACTGAAACGTCAACAATTCTGTTCAATACCCGACATGTTGGTCTTTGGGCACGGGTTGGGCAAGTCCCTTTAGCTGTATTTTGTCGTTAGTTATCACAACGGCCACACCGAGTCACAAAATCTTTTTGCCTAACGATTAGACTTTTCAATATTTTCCTCCTGTTATGTCTCTCTGTCCTATTACACGTCTTCCTTCTGCTTTGCTTCCAGAACTCTCTATAAAATATCCTCTCTCTATATATATGTATACATATTCCATGTTTGTTTTGTCTCATATTTTTATACTTTTGTAATTTTCTTTAATTTTCTTTAATGACGAGTTCTTGAGCATTTATTTTATTTTATTTTGTTTTGTTGTGTTTCTGGTTTTTTTGGAGCATTTATTTTAATACACTGGCTGGACTTTCTTTCATAGCCAGTCTGCCCATTCTGCCACCATTAGTTAAATTCATTTGGTGGCCATGCTTCCTCCCTGCCAAGGGACTTTTCTTAAGTCCTTTCTTACCTTTAACATTCCCTTCGGATCTCAGTGCTCTGTTGTTATTTAGTTAGTTTATCTATTCATTTATTTATTCATTCATTTTTATGGAGGTGTAACACACCATATTGTAGTATAATAATAGTGATGCAACATTTGTATAGTGAGTCTAGTTACCATCTGTCACCACTCAAAGTCGATACAATGTTATTGGCCGTACCTTGTATCCTCATGACATTTTAATTTATAACTGGGACTGTGCTCCTCCACCCTCTTCACTCATTTTCCTCCCCAACTCCCTGATCCCACAAACCCAATCCCCTCTGGCAACCACCAATCTGTTTTCCTGTACCTGTAAGTTTGAGGTTTGTTTTGTTCCTTTATTTATTCATTTTGATTTTAGAGTCCACATATAAGTGAAATCTTACGGTATTTGTTTGACTCTAACTTATTGTATTTTGCACAGTATCTTCAACATCCATCCATGTTGTCCAAATGGCAAGACTTCATTCACTCTTATGGCTGCGTAGTGTATATATATATATATTTTCCCCCACATCTTCTTTATCCTTTCATCTACAGATGGATAGTTTTCATACCTTAGCTCCTGCAAATAATATTGTAATGAACATAAGACGCGCATGTATCTTTTCAAATTAATGTGTTTTTTTTCCCTTTGGATAGATACCCAGTAGTGGAATGGCTTGATCATATGGTTGTTTTATTTTTAATTATTTTGACGCACCTCTGTACTGTTTTCCACAGCAGCGGCACCGATTTACATCCCCACCAACAGTGTATGAGGGTTCCCTTTTCTCCACATCCTCACCGACACTTGTCATTTTTTGCCTTTTTGATAATGGCCATTCTGATAGGTGTAAGGCGGTACCTCCTTGTGGTTTTGATTTGCATGTCCCTGGTGATTAATGGTGTTGAGCATCATTTCATGTACCTGTTGGCCACCTCTTTTGGAAAATTTCTATTCTGGTCTTCTGCCCATTGTTTTGAATTGGATGGGTTGTTGTTATTGAGTTGCATGAGTTCTTTATCTCTTTTGGATATTAATCCTTTCTTGGATATATGATTTGGAAATATTTTCTTCTACTCATTGGGTTTGTCTGGTTTTTCTAATGGTTTCCTTTGCTGTGCAGAAGCTGCCATAGTCCCATTGGTTTATTTCTGCTTTTGTTTCCCTTGCCTTTGAGGTCAGATCCCAAAATGCATTCCTAAGACCAATGTCAAGGGGCTCACTGCTTATATTTTCTTCTAGGAGTTTTATGGTCTTGGGTCGTATATTTAACACTTTAATCCATTGTTTTACTTCATTTATTTATTTTGAGAGAGAGAGAGAGAGAAAGATCAGCAGAGGGGCAGAGACAGAGAGATGGAGAACCCCTAGCAGGCTCTGTGCTGTCAGTGCAGACCCCGATGTGTGTGCTTTCTTGTAGTATTTGGGTTCTAGGGAATCAGCCCTTTGTGTTTTTTAAGCTAGGTGTTCTTTCACCTCAGATCTCTGGATGTGGTCCATTTATCCTTTGTTGTGGAAAAGCAGCTCATCATTTTCAGAGGAAAACGGTTCATATCTAGGTATAGATTCGGTGTGTCTATGGGAAGAGGTAAATTCAGGGACTTCCTACAACACTGTCTTAGACCCTTCTCCTCCGTTCTGCTTTTTAAACAACTACAGCATCTTCCTTAATATTTCTGATGGTGCACGCTTGTAGTGCATTTTACTTTTTAATTTATCTGTTCTTTGGTTCTTTTTCTAAAAGGGATATTAGCACTGATTTTTGTATTTGGTATTTGTTGAAGGAAAACAACGCCACTCCACCCGTCCATGTGGAGGGACTTCTCTGGAGCAGGGTGTCTCAGAGTTGACACGATGAACATCTTGGACTGGGTAATTATTTGCTGGGGGGAGGGGGGCTGTCCTGTGCATTATCAGATGTTTGGCGACATCCGTATTCTTGCCACACTAGATGCCGCTAGCATCGTTCCTTCATCGTTGTGACAACCCAAAGTGTCTCCAGATGCTGCCACCTTTCCTCGGTGAGGGGGAGCAAAATCACCATTGTTGAGACCCAGTGCTCTAGAACGACTCCCTCCAGCCCTTCACCAAACCCTCACATGATGAAATAAAGTTTCTGTACCCTCGTTGAGGTACATTATACTGAATTCAGAAAGATAACCTGAATTCAGTGTGGCAGAGCCTGGGGAATCCCTGAAGGCAGAAATAACCTTTCTCGGTCCTGTAATGACAGAGTAGATCAGGCTCCCAGCCAGGGAACCAATAGCTGGGGGCAGGGGGCGGGGTGGGGTGGGGTGGGGTGGGTATTGTGGTCGTTTTTAGCCAAACTCTTCCCTAAAGCTTTCCTTGGTAAGAGCATGACACTGTATCCTCCATGTGTCTGACACCGTCAGTAATGACATTGATCTTGGCCCCCAGCAATGCCATCTTTGGAACTGCTGTATCTTTGCATATTGCTGGTCTATGGTTTTCCACCTTTTTTAAATGCATTGTTTTAAGTTTGTTTATTTAGAGAGAGAAAAAAAAGTGCAAGCGGGGAAAGGGCGTAGAGAGTGAAGAGAGAGACAGAATCCCAAGCAGGTTCTGCGTTGTCAGTACAGAGCCCTACATGTGGGTCTCTAACCCTTGAACCGTGAGATCATGGTCTGAGCTGAAGTCGGACGCTTCACCGACTGAGCCCCCCAGGCGCCCCATTGATTTTGCATCTTTAATGAAGTATGTTTTAATGTTGGCCAACGTGATAGCTGAGATGGTCTGTATTAAGGATCATGTGGTTCTCAGGAATCTTGGCCCCTTTTGAGGGCAGAATATCAAGTGACTGGATGACCCATCCCTTTGAAGACACAGTGCGTGGTCGTGGGGGGGTGTCATGCAGTTGGCAGAAACAAATACCCTACCAACGCTCCTCATTCTCGAATCCCATGGTAGTCTGCCTGTTTCTGTTTAAAATAATCCATCTAGAATCAATTTTCCTAGAGCCACTCTTTTCTGAAGATGTAGTTGCCCAGTGACACATCCTCTTAAAATCTAACTCTTCAACCCTTTGTGAAAAATGTCTGCTTTCTGTTTTATGGGTGTGGTTTTAATGTTTTATCTACTTTTTAACCTTTTAAAGAATCTGTAGTCAGTTGATTTAAGAGTCTTTATTTTATAATGTCAGGTTCTTGTTTCTCATTTGTCTGGTGATGACGTTTCAAAATATCATTTTGTGTTTATGTTCCAGTATTTTTTTTTGCAAACTGTAAATAGTAAAAACGAAGGAATGAAATTGGATAAAACTATGGCCCAGCCATCTCACTAATTAATTTTTGCTGTCAACGAATTAGTGCCTCACTAAATGATGAAACCCACTGATAATTTAACTAATCAACATATAAATCAGGAAGTTACAGTTGGAAAACACAGCCAAAAGGAGGCTTGTACGTCCAGAGAAGACATATATTATACATGCAGTTTCAAATCGTCAGATGTATTATCTTCCATTTCTTTTAGTATTTGGTATGAGCTAAATATAGAAAAAGTATAATTTTATACCAAACAGGAGAACGGTGAAATAATTTCATGTCATCCAAATGATGGTAGTTATGAAGGGCTTAAATCATGTTTCTAATGGGCAATAATACCATGAATATTGTATTTAGACTTCTCATTACTATCTATATGCCACGGCTCATAATAGAGCCGTGCCCAAAGCAGGAGAACATTATCCTAATTCGCCCTCGGAGAGCACAAGTGTGATCTGGCAGCGTGACGAGTTATAGAGTCCACCATCGATGGCAAGAAAGTCGTAATAATGCAAGAAAATGAAATCGAGCTTTGAAAAATATAAGGAAAGACATATGGAAATTAAATCAAGAGAGCCAATATGATTTAATAGAAGTGAAAGCCTTTGTGAAGCAGGGCAAGGAAGAGAGAAGGGGGCTACAAAAAAAGACAAAGAGGGGTGCCTGGGGGGCTCCGTCGGCTGAGCGTCTGACTCTTGATTTCAGCTCCGGTCATGATCTCACGGTTGATGAGTTCGAGCCCCGCATTGAGCTCTGTGTTGACAGCTTGGAGCCTGCTTGGGATTCGATCTCTCCCTCTCTCTGCCTCTCCCCCACTCACGCTGCCTCTGTCTCTCAAAATAAATAAATAAACTTAAAAAAAAAAAGAGAGAAAGGTTTCCAGATCTGCAGTGAAGCTACAGTAATTTGGACCATGAAGAAGGAGCACACGGATGACCAGAGCGACAACGGAGCGAGTCCGGGCTCCAGCACGTGCGTGTGTGTGTGTGGACACACAGTCACACACACTCTCAAGGGAGATCACACTCGTGAGTGGCCGGGATGGTTTTCCTCCCACCTCGTAGCCCACTCCACCTCCTTACTAAATCCTCCCCTTCTTCTCCAAATGTCAGGTCCTCCAGCCCCACGGCAAGGCAAGTCTTTTGTTCCTTTTTATGGTTATTCCTTGGACACTTCCCTCCCTTTGTGCTGTTTCTGTGCCAGCGTCTTTCTCCCTTCTAACTCCAATCCTGCTGTTCTCCTGGGCCTCCCGCCTCCCTCCCCCAGCTGTCTCCTCTACTTTCATTTGTGTGTCTGATACAGATATGAAACATACCCAGGTGAGCTCCTGATCTGCACCTCCAAACTCCTCTCTCACCTCCATACTTTCCCTTCACAATCAACGGATACATTTGTTCATCCCTGTGCACGAGCCAAAATCCCTAAGGTTCGTCCTCGGTTTTTATTGTACACAATTGGAAGCAGTAGCTAAGCTGAATGAATTAGATCAATACCCGTTAACATGTACGGTGCTTTCTTTCCTTCTTTCTTTAAATGTTTATTTATTTTTGAGAGAGAGAAGAGACAGACAGAGCGCGAGCAGGGGAAGGGCAGGGAGACAGAGACATAGACTCCGAAGCAGGCTCCAGGCTCTGAACTGTCAGCACAGAGCCCGACGCAAGGCTCAAACTCACAGGCTTTAGATCATGACCTGAGCCGAAATCAATAGATGTTTAGCCAACCCATTCCCCCAAGTACCCGAATAGTAGACAGTATTTTAAGAGTATAACATAAACAGGCAGTTTAAAAAAAAAAAAACAATTTTGATTTTGTGATTTTCCACCATGGAGAGGTAAAATCGAGGTTGGGTTTGAATGAAACTTTATAAATATATCTATGGTTTTTCTTCCTAAAGATCCTCTCAATCAAACAGGGCAATATGTGACTACGTATTCAGTTGGCATGTTTGGATGTTATCTTCTGTTCTTTTATATCGCTCTCAGTAGTACATCGCCTGATGTAAATAAAGAATGAAGAGCAAAGAAAGAGCGTTGTCACAGGTACCCCCTTCTCTACTTCCTGGGAGGTCTTCCAAGGAATGAACTTTGCAGAACTAAAAGGTTTTCTGAGGGCAGGCAAATAAACCCAGAATGGGATGCTTGTTTATTTAATGGTTGGCAATGTTATAAATATTTCATTGAACAACACTCAGGGAGGAATCGTTCTGAATGCACAAAAAAATCAAACAAGAAATACTATGGAAGAAAATATGCACCAGATAAGCCCGTGTCTGCCATATACCAGTCATATATCAAGGCGGCCGGGGCAGCGGGCGGTCTGCCGAAGAGGAAAAAGGATGGGTTTTCAGGGGGTGAAGTTGCATTTCTATCCTCAGTTTGCCTATGGGCGATTCATTTTACTGTCTAACCCCAGAGCTTACATTTAGCGGGCGCTCTTAAGTTCAATATAAGCACAAGCTAAGGAATAGTAGCTGGTCAAAAGATGTTGGGATGTTTCCATTTTTAGTAATTTTCTTTTCAAATGAAGTCCCATCCACACTATTTCATTGATTACATGACGCCAGGATCCTGTTATTTTGAGCACTCTGGAATTGAAATTATACACAGGTTATCTTAGATCTGATTGAGAAATGCACATATACGGTAATTGCAAAGGCTGTTGGTCAAGGATCTACTATCAGTGTATTAATCAAGAC
>JAINVK010001458.1:0-61649 GCA_030068075.1 Paguma larvata
CATGATGAAAACCACTTATGTCACAGGTGATGGTCACCTATTTACTTTCGAGTTCCAGCAAGCTACATATCTACATAAATACATACACTTTAAAACTTTCCCACATACAGGAAAGATAAAATTCACCAGTCGAGAGACTTCTTTAAGACTCTGCATGTGTCCATTGTTCTGCACCCAAGGTATTAAACTCATTATGGAAGCCTTGATCCCCTTTAATACTATTCATGAAGTTCAAATTTCTATCCTGCCACAAGTATCTCCTCCTGCTGAGAGCTGAAGCTGATTGAAGTCAATGGGAGTTGGGTATCAGTAAACAGAGGGGAACTTTTGCTCTGAGATCAAGCAGTGTCTATATTCTCTCCTACACGAGTTTTTTCTCTTCTTTCACATTAAGACAGAGGACACTGATGAGGCATTTCTTCACCCAATATCTGTGAGGAATTTTTGGAAAACTTATTGGGATTTCAAACACACAGGCTGCATATTCAGCCATTAGGTAATCTGCCAAAAATATGAAGAGTTCCCTTTTCACAGAAAGAATGAACCAATGCATTACTTCAGATCTCTACTGTTTGCTTTCCTGTCATGTAGCTTGTCTCTTTTTGCTGCTCCAAGTCTATTTCAAGAAGTCTGCTTTTTAAAGTTTTTATCAAAGTAAAAGATTCAAATAGAATGCCATTGAAGAGAACAGAGGGCAGCATAATGGAACCATCACCGACTCCCAATGTGTAAATTCAGGCTTTGTCTTTGTCTTACATCTTCATCTTCTTTCAGGATAAAGAGAAAGGCATGTATACTCACAATTTCCAAGATTATGTCAAAGATGATAATCATGGATGATTTTCTCCTCATTTGAATGGAAAGCTCAGAAATGTTCTACATTGCTGCTAAACAATCATCATAATCGAGCAAAACTGTACCATTCAAAATAGCCAAAAAAGATGTAATGGGTAAATTAAACTGAATTTGATCCCTGTAGGTCAAGAGAATGCACTGATGATTTGTTTGGAAAGGGACAAAGGAGAAGAAAAAAATGGGTAGGCACAAATATTTCAGGATATTCGTCCAAACACAGGATTGCACAAATGCTCAAATTGTAATACAAATATGAATGTGCAGTTTATCTTTGATAATAACTGGTCTCTCTTCTCTTCTCTTAATCCTGAAAGAAGATGCTTCCTGAACAGAACCAAGTGTGTTTGATCTATCATCCCCATACATCCCAACAGTGGGAAATATATCTTCCTTGAGTGATGAGAATAATAATACACTAGGCCTCTTGGAGAAAACAAATGTCTACTGAATTTGGATATGACTTATCCTACCATCATGCTGGAGAGAGTCCTGGGCAGGAGTGCAGATGACCCCAAGAGGCTTGAGGATCTCAGAGTGGGAGAACCTTACGCCACTTTCCCAAACCAGGTTCAGGAGCTGCACTGGGCCTCATATGATGCAAGGAGGTATGTGTATGCTGAAACGGGCCAAGTAGCATATACATGTTTCCATCTGTCTTCACGAGACAGTAACTTGTATTTTTTCATGCCTCCAAGAAAGCTGTAACTGTCAGCTGAGAAAGAGAGGGGGGAGGGAGGGAGGGAGGGGGGGAAGAAGGGGAAGGAGAGAGAGAGTGAGAGAGATAGAGAGAAGATATCTAAAAGTATCTGGGACCATAACAAGAGGGACCATAGGAGGAGTGACCTAGACCATACAGAGCGAGGACCTGATCAGAGACTGTGTCCATGTGGGCAGGTGCCAACACAGGAAGACACATAAGGTCAGGTGACCCCACCTGACACCACCCAGCTACAATGAATGTGAAAGAAGGGACAATCACCAACTGGATTTAAATGTCCCTGAAGAAAATCTACCGCACATGCACCAAAACCACATTGTCTGACACCAGGCAGAAGAGGCACTTTATTTAATCTGACAGAAAAAGAAATACTTCTTTTGCACAACTGGGCACATGATTTGTAAAATTAAAACATGTTGGACTAGAAGAAATCTTAAAAGTTGTCTACTCCAAACTTTTCATTTAGCCCAATAAAGATGCACACGTGTGGCTCAGTCGGTTAAAACGTCCAACTTTTGATTTCAGTTCAGGTCATGATCCCACGGTTCTGGGTTTGAGCCCTGCATTGGACTCTGTTCTGACAGCTCAGAGCCTGGAGCCTGCTTCAGATTCTGTGTCTCCCTCTCTCCCTGCCCCTCCCCCTCTCAAAATAAGTAAATAAACATTAAAAGAAACTAAGAAGCAAAAGTCTGGCTAGGTTAGGAGATTTGCACAAACTTCCTCCTAGAGTTAGTGGTGGGGTCAGACCCAAAAGTCAGTGTCCTCTTTTCCCCTATAGACTTCTTTCTTCAGTGTCAGACTGCCTCACTGTCACTCTAAAAGCTGTATTTGTATGACTACGAAACAATTATCATTTCAAAATAGAGGCAGCTTCTTGTGAACTGTGAACATACTCACGCAGGCTTGACAGGTAGGCAACGTGGCATGCCAACTTATTATTCTTGCTCTCAGTGAATGTTAAAAATATGCCATCTGAAAGTTAGAAATGATTTTCGCTCCTGGGCTTGCTAGAGTCAAGGAAGAAGACACTTTATTATGATCACAACTCAAAACAAATAGTTAAAACCACTTTCAAATATTTATTACCAACCTGTCTAATATATACTTAAAAATTAGGTAGAAAATTTTCACTGGATTATTCATTTTTTTGGGTGTGGAGTTTGGTACGTTCTTTATAGATTTTGGATACTAGCCGTTTATCCGATATGTCATTTACAACTGTCTTTTCCCATTCTGTCTGTTGCCTATTAGTTGTGTTGATTGTTTCCTTTGCAGTGCAGAAGCTTGGTATATATATACAATGGGACACTACATGGCAATGAGAAACAATGAAATCTGTCCATTTGTAGCAACGTGGATGGAACTGGAGGGTATTATGCTAAGTGAGATAAGTCAGTCAGAGAAAGACAGATGCCATATGTTTTCATGCCTACGTGGAATTTGCGAGACCTAGCAGAAAACCATGGGGGAGGGGAAGAGGGGAAAGAAAAAAAAAAGCCACAGAGTGAGGGACAAAACAAAAGAGACTCTTAAATACTAAGAACAAACCGAGGGTCAATGGGGGGTATGGGAGGGGAGAGTGGGTCACGGGTATTGAGGAGGGCACTTGTTAGGATGAGCACTGGGTGTTGTATGAAAATCAACTTGACAATAAATTATAAATAACAAATAATAAATAAAATAAATAAATTAATTAAATTAAATTAGGTAGAAAATCAATCTAGAGTAAAACTGACTTTTAAGTTTATTTAGTCTGAAATGACAAATATAATTTGCCAAAATGCAAATTTCAACTATGATTTTAAAGAAATAACAGATATTTTACTCCAGACACTTTTTTAAATTTTGGGCTTTTTAAAAATATAAATGCTTTGATATATGCCATTTCAAAGCTTTATCATTAAACTGCACCAGGTAAGAATGAAAAAAACCTTTCTGTGTCCTTCTGATTATCTGTTACCATTATGTTCCTTTTGTCACCAAAGCAGAAGTACAAACATGTGCAAAATCCTATAAATTTTCATCTTTTTTTTGTATTTTATGTCATACTAATTTGATAAGTTTTCTGATCTCATCACCTTCATTTCCTAAGATAAAATCTGATATTTTCCCTATTTCAAGCTTCATAATATTCTATTACAAGCTATTCTTTCCTATAATTGATAAATGGATATTTTTCTTCTGTAGTCACTATCACTCAATATAATTCTTTTTTGGATATTTATAGAGGTCACCTATTTATTCCAGTCACAGGAGTCATAAATAACATTGAACAGACATTAGTAATATCTCTGCAAATAAATTTTATATCCATCAGTACATTTGATATTCAAAACAATCTAGTGAGGTAGATATCATTTAAAAAATGAGGATAACAGCAGTAACAACGGAGTGATATTGATAGGCAAGTTTATTTATCGTTCTCAATTAAAGATGACTTTTTTTTAAAAAGCTCAAGGAGTTTAAATTATGAGGGTCAACTAGCTGATATTCCATATATATTTCAACTCAAACATGTACAGAGAAAACTATTTTTGAATAAAACCATCTTCAGAATAAACTTAAGAAAAATACCTCACAGGGGCGCCTGGGTGGCTCAGTCGGTTAAGCGGCCGACCTCGGCTCAGGTCATGATCTCACAGTCTGCGAGTTCAAGCCCCGCGTCAGACGGCTCAGAGCCTGGAGCCTGCTTCGGATTCTGTGTCTGCCTGTCTCTGCCCTTCCCCTGCTCATGCTCTGTCTCTCTGTTTTTCAAAAATAAAGGTTAAAAAAAATAAGAAAAATACCTCACAAATGTAAAACGATAAAAAAAATATGCAAGGTGACATTTTCCCATCATGAGTAGAGAGAAAAAAACAGCCTTAGCCATATTGCCCAGAAGATCTGCCACAATGAATCTGACTCCTGCTGAGAGGCTAAGAGAAATAATAACACAGGCATCGGAGAGAAATTAGGCACATCCTGCCATCCCTGTCCTTCCTCATGAGAGTGACATGATGATGCCAGATGATAATGAGACATGGAGTCAACAGTACCAGGATCTAAGACCCTCCTGAATGAAGACCCAGTTCTAAAACAGACAGATCTATGCATGTAGAGACAGTTGCCAGAGCCCAGTGGTTAGATTGAAGGATATTTAACTTTTCTGCATCTATAGTTCAAAAGAAGCATGTATCACCACTCTGCTTTGGGGTAAGATGCAGCAGGTGGAGTAGGGCCAAAGTTTCCCTGCAGAGCACAAACACACAACGAAAATAAATCTTATTTTAAAGACACCAGAGAGCTGTAAATCCAATGATGATCCAATGGACTGAAATTCAAGAAAGAAAGACCTTCCTATCACTTTCCCTTCTTCATTTTATTCATGATTTATCACCACCACATTCTACAGGGCAGTCACTTACTTGAAACCCACAGCCAGATACCTCTGAGAATTGATGCTTTCTACCCTTAGAAAAGCAATACAATGTATATATATTCTACTTCCATTCTGCTCCCCACAGGACGTGGGATGGCGACCCCAGATCGAGCCTGTTGATATTTCTGTAAATACAGATATGAGTATTCACTGTCATTATGATGTACAAAACTTAGATACAGTCTTTTGTTAATTCAGGTCAGGAGACTCCAGAGGAGTTGTGAAAACTTTAGGCTTTCGTTTTTTTTTATTTCAGAATTGTGCCATAGAAAGTGAAGGGATTTATTATATTTTTATCATTGTCATTAATTGTCTGTCTCCCTAAAATGCAGGTCCTGTGGGGGCAGGGACTTCTTTGAATGCGAATCGTTGCAGCCCAGATCCTATGACAGTACAGGACTCGTGAGAGGCTCTCAGTAAGTGAATGAGTGATTGTCCAAAAGGATGTCCAGGAAACAAAAACGGAGCTGCTTTGTCAATCATAAAACAAATCTGAGTGCTACTTATTTCTTCATCATTATTGAGTCATGAGTAACAAGACTTTTCAGCCTAGCATATCTGAGTGTATCGAAAAGTCACACTCCTCATATACATTGAGACAAGAAAACTGCAAATGTTTAATGTGGATGGAATGTGGAGAATCATGATAAAGTAACACTTCTTGCATTTCCTACTTGAAAAAGGGGAAATAATTTTCCTCAAGAAGATGACCTCTAAGAGCTCTTCACTTCAAATGCACCACTTCTTCCTGGGGAATGGCAAAGTATAAACAAAATACTATGAACTGTTTGTGTAGTAAAAAATGCGAGGAACAGGGGTCATCCAAATACACAAGTATATACTAAAAGTACATTTAGCAAGACAAAATGGGAAAGAATAGAAGATTCACATGGTCACGTGGAGGTGGAAAGTGGAGAAGCTCTAGTGGAGTCGATTTTTAAAAGAAACATATGAATGAGCACAATTTGTAAAAATGCACCAATTAACAAGTCTTCATTTTATATTACAGTATGTCTGGGAGTGTATCAAGTCTGTTGCCAAGATACACAATGAAGACAATGCCCATGACATTGTCCCTGAGCTTGCAGGGTGCTTTTTCTCTTTTTAAGAAGTAAAAACAAAACAAGAATGTCAATTACAGGGATGAGGGCACATTCTTCCAGTAATAGGAGCTGAGACAGGAAAAGCACTAGTCTGAGCTGGCAAGGAAGTGTGGGGCTTGGACAGAAACTTCCCTGGTGTTCAGGGTAAGGGTGAGTGCGAGCCACAGGGAGTGAATTTTCCTAATGAAGGAAAAGCATGTACAAATCTAACATGGGAAATGGGTGGGAGAGAATGCAATGGCCTAAGACAAAAGCATCACTCAGCTTTGGTTTCAGGCATGGCCACTGTGGGAAGGAAATTATCAGGGATTAAGCGTTGACATCTCCCAGATCCTTCCAAGGGACTGTCAAGATGCTTTGCACATGCTTAACACCCTTGCTGGATAAGCAGCTTCTAATTGAACAACTAAATTGTATATTCTATTGGCCAACTTCGCCTTCTTCTGACCATACTGGTTTGGGGGAAAATCCATGAAGAAAAAAAATGAAGGATAGCTTTGAAACATTATTTAAATAGCATCATTCCTATGTACAATGCATCTGATCCTGTTCACATTTATAAATAGTACCCAGTATTTGTGACTATATCCTCAATGCTGTATATTCCTCTACACATCACGTTGCTTCTGAAGCCCAAACGCAAAGCGAGCAATGGGAAGGCGGTAATGCACTGTAATCATCAAGAATGGGGCTTTGGGAATTTGACCAGTAGGAGTCCCAGAACACCACTTCCTGAATTAAGAATCATAAGCAATGACCTAGTTTCTCAAAGCCTTAACATATCTTTATTCTAAAGTTATTTATTTGTTGAGAGAGAGAGAGAGAGAGAGAGAGAGAGAGAGAGAGAGAGAGGGAGAGAGAGGGAGAGAGGGAGAGAGAGACCAGGGATGGGGCAGAGAGAGACAGATTCCGAAGCAAGTTCCAGGCTCTGAGCTGTCAGTGCAGAGCCCAATGTGGGACTTGAACTCATGAACTGTGAGATAACAACCTGAGCCGAAATCAAGAGTCAGACATCTACCTGACTGAGCCAAGAATGCACTGCAAAGCCTTAACTTATCTCTTATGCTCTTCACTAAAATATAAATAGATCACATGGATTTAGCTTCAAGAAAACCATACTTACTAGGATAATGAGCCAGCCTGTAAAACAAAGACCGTGAGCTAGTTTCTTGAGGATAAATTATTAAGTGGAAATAAATCAATTAGGGGAAATACAAGGAGATCAAATTTCATCTCTTCAGAAGATACCTAGTTGTAATTGAAACCTAAGTTATGTTACCAGGTCTAAATCTTTTTTTTTTTAACGTTTATTTATTTTTGAGAGACATAGAGACAGAGTATGAACAGGGAAAGGGCAGAGAGAGAGGGAGACACAGAATCCAAAGCAGGTGCCAGGCTCTGAACTGTCAGCACAGAGCTGGATGCGGGGCTCAAACTCGTGAACCTCATTAGGTACGGTTATATGGTCATTCTTTGCAGCTAGGTGGGCAAATGTACCTAAGGGCTGGCCAAAAAACGTGAGCAGAATAATCATGTGTGACTTTCAGCATAGAAGACGACTGTGTCCCTTCTGCTCTCCTCGTGTCCTCATGTGCTGGAACGCAGTACGATGCCTGCATCTTGTATAGCCACCTTGGTCTGAGCAGAGACCGCCAAAGCTGGGTATTGAGAATGGCCAAAGTAATGAGTAAGGAGCCAGATCCCTAATGATTATATTCTTCACGCCAAAAGCAAATTTTGTACTAAAACATTTTATATATGTCAAAATGAAAAACATTTCTGTATTGTTTAGCCCTTGATAGTTGGTGTTTTCAGTCACTTGTAGCCATATAGAAGCCCAATAGATACAGAAGATAACAAAACACAAACATACATATACACAAAAATAATTAAGAAAACCTGAGACCTGGATGCCTGGGTGGCTCAGTCAGTTAAGCATCCAACTCTTGGTTTCAGCTCAGGTCATGATCTCTCTGTTCATGAGTTAGAGCCCAATGTAGGGCTCTGTGCTGACAGTGTGGAGCCTGCTTGGGATTCTTTCTCTCCCTCTCTCTCTCTGCCCCTCCCCTACTCATGCTCTCTCTCTCTCAAAATAAATAAATAAAGAAGAAAAAGAAAAGAATAAAAAAAGAAAACCTGACTGTGGCACATATATGTTATTTTGTGTGTGTGTGTGTGTGTGTGTGTGTGTGTGTGTGTGTGTGTGTGTAGCCAAAAAAAAGAATAAAATCTTGCCACTGCAACAATATGGATGGGTCTAGAGGGTATAATGCCAAGTGAATGCTAAGTGAAATAAGTCAGAGAAAGACAAATGTCACATAATTTTACTTATATTTGGAATTTAATCATCAAAACAAATGAAGAAACAAAGAAAAGGAGACAGAAAAACAGACTCTTAAACGCAGAGAACAAACAGGTGGTCACCAGAGGGGAGGTGGGTGAGGGGATGGGGGAAACAGGTACTGGGGATTAAGATGAAAGGTGGACTGAAGTACAAATAGATACAATAAACTATCCAGACTCGGTCTCCTACAGGGCAAGGGTTAGAAGGCATAGGATTAAACAGAAGACAGAGGACTCAGATATCAGTCTATCATGAGCGTTTTGCTAAAACAAAACTACGTCTTTTATAGCAGCAGAAAACACAAGGTGACCTTTAAAAACCAGCTAGGCTTTGTTTCATATCATTTGTGATTTTCTAAACATGCATTATTTCAAAGAAGTAAGCATTTTTTGTTGTGTAGTCATAGTGACCAGAGCACAGAATGAGATAAGAGTTTTACAAAGTTCTAATAATTGAGAATTTCTGGCCTTGAGACGAGCAGGAAGGCTTGAGCCCTCTCGCACCCAGCAGTTTGCTGCCTGGCTTACTCCCAACACTCTTGTTTGCAAGGTATGTCGAGAGTCGATCAGGCCTTCAGCTATCCGCTTGTCTCTGGGCAGCCTCCTTCAATAAACTATAAATAACATAAAATTAGCTTTTGATAAAAACTCAAAATATGAGTTGGAAAAAACGTTTTTGTTCTAGTCTCACATGGATGTTTCTTATTTTATTGTAAAAAGTTATGGATCCTTTTTGTGTGTCTCTCACTCTTTCCTCCACAATATTCATCAGTGGGTAAAACTTCTTTACCAAGGGCCTCAATTATGAATTAGGGTCTCAGTGCAGAATGCCTCAACATTTAGGTACCTGAATAGTATGTATATATATATATGCTATTTGTCTCTTCGTAGCACAAGTTCCTTTCGTCAATTTGTGGCTACTCTAACATGAGCCCCAGAAGCAGTGTGCTTTTCATTAAGACTGGCATGGCGTCCACTCCCAAGGCACTGAGCAGGCCTGCAGTCAAACTAGATACTCATGGTCAGTCCCTCAACAGTAACTTGAACAAGGTGGGGTAGCACAGAGATGGAGTTCAGGATCCAAGCAATCATGGACATGGTGACCAAGGCCTCCTGCTTGCCTGCCTTCTGGTTACATCATCTAGCATAAAAATAAATAGAATATATATCACCAATCACTTCTTTTTTTAAAAATGCAGAGTCGCAGGCAGACCAATTGAAAAAAGAGAAGGTACTTAGTTGGAACCTTCAACATCATAGTGCCTTTCATGAAACACACATTTTTAGTTTCTCAAGTACATGTTTCACTGCAAGGATTTTCCTGTGCCTTACTTTATTGTCTTATCTGTCCCTTTATGTACAAGAAAGGACATTTGTGGCTCTTTTGGAATATAAATGCTTAATTTACACCCTAAATCCTACCCCAAATGATACCAGCTATGTATCTCCACAATTTAATTAATATGAGAACCCCGGCTTTATATCTGTATAGTTGCTTTTCTTAAAAAGAATATTGGGGTGCCTGGGTGGGTCAGTCATTTGAACTTCAGACTTGATTTCTGCTTAGGTCATGACCCAGGGTTGTGGGATCGAGCCCTATGTTGGGCTCTGTGCTGGATGTGGAGCCTGCTAAGGATTCTCTCTCCCTCAGTCCCTCCCGTGGTCATGCTCTCTCTCTCTCTCTCTCTCTCTCTCTCTCTCTCTCTCTCTTTGTTTCTCTAAAAAAAAAGGCATATTAATACATGTTGGGTGATGATCATAATAATAAAACTTTGTTAACTAGATTTTTCTTTCATTGATACTTTTGAAAAAATCATATCAAGAAGATTCCCACTGCAGAAATGATTCTGATTTAATTCACTTCGATCCAAAATGGAGAAGGCACTGCATCACTAACTTGAGATGTCACCATCACCACAACCTAATTAAATTTCTAGTATTTAATCTGATACATAGAGAGAGAACATCGAAGAAGCATAAAATATCATCCTTACCTCCAAAAAAGCTACAGCCATTGGGAATAGAGAAGATATTTATGTATAAAGCCTTCAGATAACCACATTAGGCAAGGTTGACATGATACAAGGTGGTATCAGATCATTGAAATTTACAAGTAAACTCAAAGTAAAAAATATTGGAATAGTCTAAATAGTAGGTCAAAGTCTTGAGGAGAAAGGGAGATTGGATAGGGAGAAAAGAGATGACCGTCAACACTGGTCCCTAAAAGTAGCCATTAATGATCATCAGTGACCATGTCTGCAGGTGGTGTATATCGAAGTAGGGGCTCAGATTTTAAATTCCTTCACCTACATTGGGAACTATGTGAAGACACAAACTATATCTATACTGTTTAGCATTGCAGCTTCAAGACTTTATACGATTTCTGGTACATGGTGAATGTTTAGTATTTCTTGAATGAATAAAAGGAAAGATAGATACTGATTTCATAAAGGAAATTATACTGCAAGTAATTCTATGTGGGAGATAGGCTTAGGAATTCCCCAGGCTTATACCAATCAGTTAACAAGGCATAGATAGACTAGCCATAGGATTCTCACATCCAAGTTTGGGTAAACATGATTGGCACCCCGAGAATAGGACGGTGCAAAGGCACCCCAAGAATAGGGGGTGCTGAACCCCAGAAATAGAGAGGGAAGGGCAAAGGCCCAAAAATAGGAACGGGCGCAAAGGTTCCCAACACAAATGTATATGAGGTAAGCAAGACTAGGCATGCAGGGCAAAAATGCCCCCCAGTTTAGTACTATAGCAGAGAAGCTGCTTTCCCAGGAGAAAAGGGCCAGGTCAGGTAAAACAAGTAAATTGGACTATAGACCATGGCGCTGCAGGTAATGAGCCCAGAGTGGAGTTAAACAAAGAAAAGGTGCCTTGTCAACCTTGAGGTTATCTCCCCTGTCTTCTCCCCTCAGCTAGCTAAGATACACAGACACAGCACCTCCTATCTGCCCATTTGCCTGGCGCCAGGATTTTGTTTTCTATTGACCCAAACCCCAAGCACTGGATATCCTCAACACCGCCTTTTCCCTCATGTCCCCAGGTTAATGCTCACAGTTTCTTTGTCTCTTTCTGCACACCCGCCACATTGGTAAGCCTTTTGATCTTAATAACTACAGGGCAAGGACCCTTATTTGGGGCTCTTGTCTTTTCCCAGACATTGGTCACTCTGTCCCTCACTTTTTAATCTTGCGTCCTGCTCTCTCTTACTAGACAAGAGACCCAGAGTCTGCGACACTGGGTTAGGGGAGAACCCTCCTCCAGGATAACCTCATCTCGGGTCATCACATCTGCAAAATCATACTTCTAAATAAAGTCACATTCTGAGGCCCACAAGACTAAGACTTTAAAAACGCTTTTGTTACGGGACGGGGGTAAATAATTCAACCATAACAGTGACCTTCACAAGTAGATGTCAACTTAGCAAAGCAGCTCAGTGTTTGCATAGAGAGCAGAACAGAGGTAAGTGTGAAACAGATATCACATCTAAGGTCAGGCGCCACAATTCTTTCTCTTCATGTACACTCCACCGTGTCTTTATTGAGATAGGATTATCCTTGAACGATGTATACTATTGTAGATATAATTGCATAGGTGTGCATCTTTGACACGAGTAGGATTTTGACCACAAACTTCATTCTGTTTCTTCCTCTTTGTATGACATGAGAGCTAGCCAAAAAGCTAAGTGTGAATCTCCTTTACTCCGTGGTTTCATGGTGAAGCGGAAGAGTATCAGCCCTGCTTGTCCAGTTCCCTAATAATGGGCACCTAGATGGTCACCACCTCCCTGCCTCCGAACACAACACGGCAATAGGCATCCTCATCCACGCCTCCTCTTGGACCAGGGAGAGCTTCTCAGGGTACACACTCACAAATGGTACGGCCATGGTTTAGGATACATGCAGATGCTCTTAACAAACCAGAACCCTCTGAGTCCACATTGAGGGAGACAGAGAAGGAAGCGGAGGTGTTTGAGTGAGGCCAGCCTGCCTGCTGAAATTTACCACCACCACCACCACCACCACCCCGCATAGCACTGATTCTCAAATAGTGTCTGCCAACCAGTGGCAATAGCATCACCTGGGAGCACGTGAAAAGGCAAATGTTCAGATCCACCCAGACCTACTGACTCAGAAACTCTACACAGGTAGCTACCTGTGTTTTCAGGTGCACATTCAAGTCTGAGACTGTGTTAGGGTCACAGAGGCCCCAAGCTTGGGGAGTGAGTGGTTGCTTAGGGGGCAATGAGACCATGACCCAAAAACCACAGCTGGCGAGAAGTGGCAGATGTGAAATACAGATAACACAGCAAGAGTCCCGCGTGAATTAGAGGAAAAGATGGAGTGGGCCAAGACACAAGAGAATAACGACAGCTCCCATTCATTCGTTCATTGATTCACTCAACAACTGTTCATTGCCTACTATGTGCCAGGCGCTTGTCACAGCTCTGGGAACACAGCCAGTGTGCAAGATGCGCAAGATCACTGTCTTCCGAGAGCTTGTATTCTAGGGGATGGGATCAAAAATATATGCATGTTAAATAAATAAAAAAGTGTAACATGATCAATTGACACTGGTGCATTGCAGCGTTATTCGCAACAGCCCAAAAGTGGAAACAACCCAAATCAGCTAATGAATGGACACAGAGAATGTGTGCTATGCAGTGGAGTATGATTCAACCACAAAAAGGAAGGAAGCATTGACACCTGCTGCAACATGGATGGAATCCAGAAACTTGAGCCTCCTGCAAAGGACCCAAAAAGCCACAGGGTACATGATTCTTTTTCAATCAAGGGTTTAGAATAGGCTAATCCATAGAGATACAAAGTAGACCAGTGGTGGCCAGGGCCTGAGACAGGGAGAACTGGAGAGTGGCTGTGGAATGTATATGGACTTTCAACCATGAAAATGTTCTGGAATCATTTAGTAGTGACAGTTGCCCGACTTTGTGAATATGTCAAAAAATCACTGAATTGTACACTTTTCTAAAATTCTAAATAAACTGAGAGAGAGAGAGAGAGACAGAGAGAGAGAGAGAGAGAGAGAGAGAAATAAGGTGATCAGGAAAAACTTTCCTGAGGACTCGACATTTGGGTTGAGCTCTGAATGGTAAGAAGGAGCTGGTTGTGTAAAGATGATGGAAAAAACGTTCCTGGCAGAAGGAGCAGCAAGTGCAAAGTCCCTGGGGCAGGAAAGAGTTCAGATATTTGAGGTAAAAGCCAAAAGGCTAATGAAGCTAGACAATAGCCGAAAAGGAAGGGAGCATTCAAGGTGAGGATTATCCTACTCATTTTATGGAGCAAAAAACTGTTCAAGTTCACCCTGCGCATGACTGCAGGGACTGAGATACAAACCAGAGTGACTCTGAAACCCAAGTTCAGCCTCCTTTTTCATTCTGTTCTGTAAGCAAAATCTGAAACTCAAGAGGAATGCAGGAAAGGGAACATTGAAGGGAAAGCAGGCCCTCCAAACCTGATTTGCCTTTTTCACTTCTAAACAGGTTCTTCATCATGAGCTTCGGGAGGTCTCTGGACTCCTCAGGAATTGAATGGAAATTTTATGTGTGCATTTTTCTCGAGGAAGAAGCCGTAGCTCTCACCAGATTCTCTAAGGAGTCTCCCCAGAATGGCAAATTATTCGAGCCTTCAAGAGGTTAGCAAAGTAAGTTATCGGGACAGCTACCATGAACTTGGTCAGCGCTGCTATCTGCAGATCTCCTGGGCTTCTCCAGAGTACTGAAATTCCTGAAAATCCAGCCCAAAAGCCAAGGATGCTTTTTCCCAGGGCAGCCCTTCCTAGGGCGTGCAATGGAGATGAGAGTTCTTAACAGGCCTCCATAACCTGGAAAAGCAGTCTGCAAAGTAGAGTCCACTCACTGTAGAGATCACATAAAAGGATTTGGCATAAGGACAGGAAATCCGAGAACTCCTGTGCACGGTCTTTAGTCATTAAAGTGAGGAATCAACGCAATATGTGTATGGGTGCCAGCATCCACCCAAACACATACTGCATTGCATAGTCTATAACGTGGGAATGGCCATATCGGCAGTGAGAATCAGGAAGCTCAGACCAAGAACGGTGACTGGCAGTGGCACCATCGCTAGGGTACAAGGTCCATATTACAGCTATGTGCCCCCCTAAAGGAGATATGCAGGTACGTTGTCTAGGTTTAATGAGGCTAACCATCACTAAGCAGGCACATGGCTTAAAAATATCCCCCATAACAAAACCACAGGTGAAGAAAATCCTGATAGAGGAAGCACAAGAAAACAATAGAGTTGACTCTCCCCTTCTCTTCAACAGCTAGCTTGTCACAAGGTTAAAAACAATAATGTTCTATTCAGATCAAAGCAAAATCAGCCAAAAATAATCAAAACTCTCATGAAATATTCAAAACGTGGACTGTTTATTAATGGTAAATTTCCATCTCAAAATACATCATGTTTTGACATCAGGTAATGATTGTATGATGTCATCGTGCTTACCAACAAATTTTAAAATCATATTTCCTGCACTCTCAGCTCAGTTTAAAATTTGTTCTTATGTATGATTTATAATGTACCTAATAACTGTTCCCTGTATGGATTAGGGTACACACTAAAAAACATGTTAAAATATGTGTCCAAAAAGCTTCATAAATAAGATCATGGAAATCACCAACTATGTGCTGTAAACCAAACAAATTCCCAAAGATTTGCCATCCAGTTGTGGCACATAGTTTGGGTACTCTCAAACGATGTGCATTCATACTGTCTAGGGGTCTTGTTAAAAGGCAGAGTGTACTCAGTAAGTCTGAGGCTGGCTTGAGATTCTTCTGCTCAAGCTCCCAGGTAATGAAAATGAAGCAGCTCCACAAGACACACTCTGAGGAGTAAGTTCCTAAAGAACTATAATGGTAAATTTTAAGTGCCCAAATATTTGGTCAAATGCCATTCTGGATGCGTCTGAGAATGTGTGTTTGGATGAGATGAACAGTGACATTCAGCGGACTGAATAGAATGCCCTCCATCCTTCGGGTGGGCCTCGTCTAATCAGTTGAAAGCATGCGCAGAACAAAAGGCTGACCCTCTCCTGAGCAAAAGGGAATCATCCTGCCTGATAGGTTTCCTATCGGTTTTGTTTCTCTGGAGAACCCTAACTAATACAGGTACCTTACTCAAGAAACTATACTTTTCCTTGACACTCCTTGTCCCAGTCCAGAATAATTATGTTGAAACATTGCCATTTTTGTGGTCAAAGACGATTGCATATTGGCAATTTCATAAGGCTCAATTTAGTGTCCAATTCCTTCTAGAGGTACTTGTCTGTTATTTGTCTCGGGCCACTTTACTGTTAGTTCTTTGAGTGCAGGGATTGTGTCTGTACTGTCACTATTCTCTTATAGCTCTCAAAACACTGCTAAGTATGCCATAGGTGCTCAGTAAGAACCTATTAGGTGAATATGTGAATGGGTGAATGAATGAATAAATGAATGAATGAATGAATGAATGAATAAAAGAGGAGCTACTTTCTTTTGTAAACTATGATGTCAGAAACCAAAAGTCCTCTGTGTCAGATTCTGTTCTAGAGACTGAGGATACAACAGTAGCAGAGATTTGGTGTCCCTGCACTCCTTACTGTGGATGGTAATGCAGGAGACAGATAATCAACCAGCAAACCAGTAAATTAATAAATTAATTTTAGGCGGTAAAGTGAAATGAAGCAAGTAACACCAAGCAATGGGCTGGAGGGGGTGAGGGGGCAGTGGTAACTGAGCCTGGGTCATCAGGGATGGCTTCTCAGAGAAGGCGACATTTGAGCTGAGACCTCAAAGGCGAGGCAGCCAGCACGTGAGGTCTGACCAAGGAGAATTGGAGCCAAACCAACACAACAGCTCCCAGGCAGCAATGAGCTTGGCGTATTTGAGGAACAAAAAGAGAATATGGCGCTCCTTTACTTTCCAATTACAGCGAGCAAACAAAAGACCCCAACATTCCCAAACAGAGCTCAGAACCTCCATATCTTGCCTCAAAGCTTCCGGGAGTGCCAAGGTCTAACCTGTGTTCTGACATTTAAACACTTGAATAGGATTCCTGAGCATTTCCTCTCGTACCAGAAGCGCCTCTTATTTTTTCCAGAACGCAAGGGCCAGGGGCATGAGGTAACTTTATGGAGTGGTGGTTACACAGGTACAGGCAAAGTTCCTCCAACCACACTTAAACTGAAGATGGCTGTCTTTTATTGTGTAAATTCTACCCCACTGAAGGTGATTGCTAAAATAGGAGGACTCCATCGCCCAAAGATAAATAACCTGCCACGAAAAAGGATTTGTAGAGACTTCTCCATGGCCAACAAGATGTGCCTGCAAGTATTTCTCCAACCTGGGGAGCTGGTCAAAGCCAGAGGGGAACCACAGATGTGCAGGAAAAAGAAGCAGGAAGAAGAGAGAAAAGGCAAAAGAAAGGAAGACAATTGATCACTTGATGCTACTTCTTTAAAAGGGACCCCAGCTCTTCTGAAGCATGTTTGAAAAACACACAGGACACTGTGCTCTGTGATTTGCCACTTGGATTCCTGATTCTGTTTGAAGGTGGGCAAGATAATAACATGTGTTCCCCACTGGCTTCAAGTGTATGGAGCTTCAAACATGCATTCCTTCACCCAAGGTCATTGCTCATCAAGGCCTCCACCAAGGGTGCTGGCCCTGCCAGGCGCCGATGCAGGAAACATTCCCGGTCCTGATCTTACAGTGGCTCCTTGCACTGGCCCCGCTGCACGTGTTGCCATTTGCAGAACAGCAAGCACTTCTCTGTGATCCGAGAACACGCAAGTCCTGCACGGGTCCACTCAAAGGCCCTGCAGCCTAGTGGTTAAGGACCTGTGCTCTGGCCTCGGACTGTCCGGGTTTGAAGTCTGACTCCTCCACTCCCCAGGGCCTCATTCATCCTCACAGAAAGCAAACTGTGCCTCTTAAAAGGCACGCTGTCATAAGGCCTGCCTCACTGGGGCAGGACCTGAAATTAAACGAGAATTTATACACAAGCTCACGGCAAAAGAGCAGGCTGGACAAGGGTTCTTTCATATCACCCAGGCCAGCACTTTGCAAGGCATTCAGTGTGGCCATACCTGGGTCTTCTCTCCAATCTGAACGTGTCACCCTCTGCTGCTTCACTCTGAAGGAGTCAGGAGACTTGACCAATGTCGTACAGCTAAAAACATATAATGGAGTATATTTTTTTAGTGTAACTAGGTACTGAGTTTCAGACTACAATATTTATCGCTTTGGCAGGTAAGGGATAGAAAATTCCAATAAAAAGGGTGATGGCTAAGGGGTAAACGTTGCTGAGTAGTGACCATAAAGAGGTCCTATGCTAGGGGCCTCCCAAGCCCAGTCTCAGTGAAACCCTCACAAAAGCCTAGGACAGAGGGATCACCATGGTCTCATTTTACAGACAAGAATCTAAAACTCAGAGAGGTGAAGTCACTTTCCCAAGGTCACACAACTCTTAAGCGCCCAGGCTGGATGGAATCTCCAGCCGTCTGACTTGAGGTCGGCCTGACTACATACATCTCCATGGACTGCAGGGACCAGCACTAAGCCACTGGGGTGAGGGTGGAGACAGAGGTGAACCTGAGAGCTTCCTAAAGAGGGAAGTCACCACTGGGTGGCAACCAACAGCTTCCCTGGGGAAATGCACATCCGGTGTTTTCAGAACTACCAATTTCTCAAGAGAAGACAGCAATTTGGATTTCTATGTGAAATCTCCTTCGTTCTAAGTTGGTTGGAAAACACAATAGATAACAGAGACTAAAGAAATTTCACAGCCAGATGCAGTGAGCCTTGACTGGATCCGAGTTTGGAAGCCCAAGCTCCAGAGGACATTTACAGCACGACCAGGAAAATGTTACCGTGATTGGCTATTTGATGGTATTACAGAGTTTCTGTGCTTCTTCTTGAGTGTGACCCTGGGATTGTGTTGTGTGGGAGAATGTCCTTGTTCTTAGGCAATCCATGCTGAAGTATTTAGGGATGAAGTGCCTTGTCTGCAAGTTCCTTTCAAATGTTTCAGCCAAGAAACAAAAGGAAAAGAAAGGGAGGGAGAAAGGGAAAGAGAAAATGAAAATATAGAATGTGTAATAAAGCAAATAGGACAAAATACTAATAATTGTGTGGCCTAGATTAGTAACTCTCAACTGGGGGTGATTCTACCCCCGGATGACATGTGGCTCTGACATTTTTTTTTAACTGTCACAACTGGATTGTAAGGTGGGTGGGTGCTACTGGCACCTAATGGGTGGAGTCGAAACATGCTGCCAGACACCCTACAATGCACAGAACAGCCCCCGCAGCCGAGAATGAGCTGGCCCCAAATGGCAGGTGTACTGGGAATGACAAACCCTAAAGACATTTTTATCCTTCTTTCAAGTTTTTTTTGTACATGTAAACTGTTTCATGGATAAAAAAGACAGAGAGAGAGAGACTTAAAGAAAAATAAGGATACATAAATAGCAATACCTTGCAGACTAAACAAAACATGTCTGCATGGTTGGGTGACCACAGCCGGCCACTGTGTGCAGTCATTTACTTGTTCCGATACATAGTGGGTGGATGGAACGCTGCCGTGGCTGGTGAATGAGGGTCTCTGAAGTTCTTCCAACACCATGGGCGGGACCCCCACAGCTCCTGGAACTGCTGACTTTCTCCTCTTTTCAGATCCCTGTCAGCCCAGAAGGGAGGGGGTGACATTCCCAGGCCTCTGGGTCTGAAAACTGACATCACAGAGGCCTCTTCTGGGATACCACAAATGCACGGGTCACCAGGAGCAGTTGGTTACATGGGGGTGCTTACCGATGAAATGAGAATGAATCCCTCATGTCAGTGACCTGCAGAGCCAAAAACAAAATAAATTAAGAGGCTGTGGCCGAGACGTCAATTTCACCCGGAAGCTCTCAAGTGGCTGGGTATAGCCCACCCAGGTACCCCCTGACCTGTGGCTGGGACTTGAAATGATTAACTGCATACAAAGTCCAACATGCATCTGGACAGTCCTTGGGGCAGCCCCCAGCACCACAAATACACAAAGCAGCAGAACGTGCAGAAAACACACCACCAAATGCAAATAAGAGAGTGGCATTGGATTCATGCATCCATCCCCAAGACTGTAAAATAGCCCCACACTCAAGAACAGTCTTCCTCGGGGCACCTGGGTGGCTCTGTCGGTTAAGCGGCCAACTTCATCTCAGGTTGTGATCTCACGGTTCATGGGTTTGAGCCCCACATCGGGCTCTGGGCTGACAGCTCAGAGCCTGGAGCCTGCTTCAGATTCTGTGTCTCCCTCTCTCTCTCTGTCCCTCCCCCACTCATGCTCTGTCTCTCTCTCTTTCAAAAGTAAACATTAAAAGAAATTTTAAAAACGTTAAAAAAAAAAAAGAATAGTGTTCCTCAAGAATCTCAAGACCACTTTTGAGGAGCCATTCAGGGAGCTGTTACATGCGGATTTCTGGGGCTCATCCCAGACTTTGGTGACCTGGAATCTTTCAGGACAGAACACAAGAATGTGCATTTTAGGGAGCCCCCCACCCCCACCCAAAGCTCACTCTAACTGAAAACAGTTGAAATCAGGGGGCTAGGGACTGCAGTTTTAGAACTGTGTGACCTTGGAGAAGCCACCCAACCTGGGCTGTGATTTTCTCATCTGTAAGTGGGAATTCATAGCACCTGTCTCCTAAGTCGGTCATGCCCACTGAAGGATTTTACACACCCATGCACTGGAGCACACACACACACACACACACACACACACACACACACACACCCTAGAGTGGTGCCTGGCAAATGTTCCTTCCTTTTCCATAATAGTGATTGGACACACACTGGGTAGCCTAGAGGCTTTACAAAAGTACAGAGATGCAGCAACCCTAGAGATTCTGATCTACATTGTCCAGGGCGGGGCTCCGAGCAACAAGATTTTTTGTTTGTTTGTTTTAAAAAGCACTCTAGGTGTCCTAAACAGCAACTAGGGTTGAAAACCACAGGGTAGAAACTGCCAATAGAAATCAACTATCCTTTCTCTTCAAGAGAATGTACTTCCACTGCATTCTGGAATTCCAAAAACGTGCACCAGGAGAGCCTTGTGTCCTGTTATCAGAGGACTGGGTGCCCTGAGACTCCACCCCCAAGCAGCCCTTTCGTGGTCCTTGCAGAAGTGGCTGCAACTGCCTAAGCTGGAGGAATTCTTATCCTCCACAGAGAAGCAAGGCGGCAGGCCAGGAATGTGAGTCCCTCCTGGGTCCTCAGGTCAGGGGCAGAGCGCTGTCTCAACAGGACACCCAGATCACACAGGGCCTGAGGAGCACACCGCACCTTCTCCCACCTCAGGCCAAAGGGAGCCTCCCACCCTTAGCTCTGCTGGCACCTTCCCACCTCCCCTTCTCCCACCCTTCCTACCCTCCTCCACCCCCCACCCAAACACCCAGGAGGGCTCCTGTCAGTGCTGGTTTGCAAGGAAAAGGCTCAATGGCTACTTCAGCAGAGGAACTAACCCGAATCTGCAAGGCAACCTACCAACCCTGGGTGACTCTCCCTACTAAGGTGACACCCCACCCGCGGCCTGTCCTGCCTCGGTACTCTTCTTCACCTTAACACAGACCCCGGGAAGGACTTGCAGAGACCAGCAGGGACTGCGGGGAAGTGAAACTCAGGCCTGTGGGGCTGGCAACAGGCATCTTCAGGGTGCAGGAGGTGGGCGGGGCCAGCGTGTTACTCTCTCAGTTGGTCAGGGTTTCCTGAATCCCCTCCAAGCTTACTTTTGTGCCTCAAGACCCCAACATCCACCCACACCTCCCTGCTGACCCAAACCAAGAGGAACTTCCTCACCTCTTGCCCCAAATCCCTCCCCTCTGGAAAAAAATATCATGGGATACTCTGTGTATAAGTAGAAAATAATTACTAGTGAGGTGGTAATGTTCCTTCACCTACTTTTGGTGGGTCTCTTTGTTCAGATTTTTTTTAGGCAGGCGCACAGAGCGCATGGGCACACATGGGTGCCCGCTGGGCCCGCCGGGTGCGTGGGGAGGATGTGTGTCTGTGCGTAAGGGGCCGGGTACATGGCGACCCCGTTGCCCACACTCAGCAAGAAGATCAGCTAGCTAGCGCCCAGCCATCCAGCGGTTCCAAGACTCCCAGTCGCTCTTCAACCCCGCCGACCCAGACCTCACGCCAACCCTGGCCTCAGTGCGGTCTAGGGTCTGCGTCCTGGTGGCTGCGTCCTCTGCCTCCAGAGTTACTGGGTTGTGCAAATCAATTTAGACACTTTAAAAATAAAAAGCACAAGGCAAATAGCTTCATTAATCCCCAAATGCCTTCTCCCCTCTGCTGCGACTTGCTGGTCCTGGGACCTGCGTAATGAATAAGGCAACCGGGAAAGTTGACGAATTAGGGTGGCGGGGGGCGAGGGGCGGGCTCCCGCCCTTGGAGACGGCGCCAACCCCGGCAAGGAGCGCAGCAGGCGCGGCGGAGGCTCTGGCCCCCAGCAGGGAGTGGCGGCCACAGCGGAAAGGGGAGAGGGGTCCGGGTGGCGGGGAGGCGACGGAGGTCCCAATTCCAGGGACCTGGAGGCCCAAGGAGAGAGAGGCGGCCGCTCCAGGCAGGGCTTTTGTTCTCGCCCTCCCCTCTCTCTCCACCTCCCTCGCCACTTTTTCTCGAGCCGAACGAGTTGCAGGCGGCACACACTCGTCCCTCCCTCACACACGCACCGCTGGCTCACACACGCCCCCCTTCCCTTTTTGGGCCCGCCTGCTCTGTTTACCTAGAAGCTAGGATCTGGAATGCGAGGGGTAGACCCCTCCCCAAAACGCGACTCTAGGACCACAGGCTCCCGGGCTGTGCGTGTCTCAGATCCGTTTCAATCCTAGGCAGGAGGGGACCGCAAGAGGGTGAAGGGGGCAGAGACCACCCCCCCACATACACACAAGCGCGCAAATCCTTACCTGTGCGGAGCCCAGCGTCCCCTCTCCGCTCTCCGAGCCGAAGCTGGTTTGCGGGCGACCTCCCCCAGAGAAGACCCGGGAGGGTGAGGGAAGCCCATTGCCCGGGCGAAAGGTGGAAAGGGAAGCGGAGAGAGAGCGGCGCCTGGAGGGGAGGCGGCGGCGCGGGATGGCCGGTGCGCTTTGTCCAGCCCCAGCTTGGTGAAGATGCCTAAAGGCACCATGACGGCCACCACCCTGCAGATGATGTAAACGATCAGGTTGGTCTTGTCCTTCGTGGGGTGGTGCGGAGGGTCGTCCTTGCGCGCGGGGGGCTTGCCAGTGTTGAGCCACAGCGGAGTGTCGTAGTTGGTGCAGGTGCTCCAGTCGCCGCTTCTCAATGTGCAGCAGAACCGGAAGCCACAAGTCCCTCAGCAGAAGATGAAGTCGCCCGAGCTGCAATTGAACGGCGGGTCCCACTGGCCCATGACGTCGAAGTAGCTCCGGCAGAAGTCCGGCGCGGGCGCCCGGGTCGGGGGCGCGTCCGAGACCCCCGCGGCCTCGCCGGCCTCTCGAGAGGCGGCCCCGGAGCGGTAGCCCCCAGCCAGCACTACCACGCCGCCCAGCTGCGCCAGCTGCCGATGCCCCGCTCGCTCCTGCGCCAGGCAGGCAGCTCGGTGAGGAAGCAGCCGAGGAGCAGCCGGAGGACTCAGCGCATCGTGTCTCCCCGCCCGCGCTCGGCTGCTCGGCCGCCGCTGGAGCCGCTGCTGCAGCCGCCTCTCCAGGCGCGGCCGAAGCTGCCGAGGTTGCTGTCGGGGACCGCCGGCCGCACATGCAGGGAGCGGCGCGGGGCGCTCGGTGGTCGGCGGCCACTGCGCTCGGTTCAGCACGCGTTGGCTTCCAGTGCGCCGCGCGGCGAGGGGCTGGGCAGGAGGAGCGCGCCGGGCCGGGCGCGGGAGGACGAGCGGGAGCAAGCGCTGGGCGCAGGTCCTGCCGCCTATCGGAAGGGACGGCGGAGAGCTGGGGAGAGTCTGTCCGTCCGCGCCTCGCCTCACCTCACCTCGCCGGCGGCTCCGGAGTCGCTGCCCTGCGACAGCTCGCAGGATCCCTCTCCCCTCTCCAGCTCGCCAAGTGCGCTGGAGAGAGCGAAGCAACACTTGTGGAAGGAAGGGAGGGCAGGAGGAAACGGGGACGCGGAGGAGGGCGGGCAGAGGACGCCAGTGGGGGTGGAATGCGCGGGAGCTTGAGAGGCGCGGGGCGAGTTGGGGGGCGTGCGGAGCTGAGCTAGGCTGGCGGGAGGGGAGCGGGAAGCTTAGGCAGCCACCGGGGCTGAACGCACCGCTCGGGTTTCCCGGCTGGTGGAGGACTGCTGCTGCGGGACCTCCCGCGCCCTCTCCGGGCTGCAGGCGCAGGTCAGACCTGTTCCCGGCGCAGAGGCGGTTCCGCCCGTGGCTTCTTTAACCGTGCGTGCGCTGGAGCTGCGGCTCGAATCTGCCCTCCACGGAAAGGGGGACTCGGAGGGGTTAGGGACAGACTCAGTGGCTTCCTCTCCAAGGCCGACTGGGGCACAGTCTGACCAGGATCGCCCCTCCAATGATGAACTGGGCTCGTCTTGCCCTTCCCTTCCCCCGACTGCGCCCTCCGGCCAGGCGCGCATCCGGGATGGTTCTACTCCATGGGACTTGCCGAGCACCAAGGCTGAGCTGGGAAGGCGGGGTGGCAAGCCACTGGCCCCGGAGTAAGCCTCCTCGGGAGAGGGCCGTGGGATGAACTGAAATCAAAGAAGCGCAGGGGGTAGGGAGAGGCAGCAGACCACGCCGAGGCAGGGGCACGTCCCACGTCCCGGAAGGTCTTTCCTTGGGACAATCCTAGACCCCAGGACCTGCCATTTTCTGTCCCTCTACGACCTCGCGGCGTTCCCTGCGTTCCACAGGAGCGCACACTGCGGCGCCGCCTCTACTCGCCCAGAGCTGGTGCAGCGCAAGGCCTGGACACCTAGCCTCAGTCGCCCTCCCGCGCCCGGAACCCGCGCGTAGGTCTCCGGAGATGGCTGGCCCCTTGTGCTCACGGAGTCCCCCAGACACCCTCACCCGATGTGGGGCAGTCAGACCCTGCTTCCTCGGCTTCCAGCCTTCCTTCGCCCGTCAGCATTTCCAACTCCGCTCTCTCCACTCAGCCCATTTCGGCCCTGTCTCATTCCTCCCACTGCTTCTTTCCTGTGCTTGAATTGGACTCCAACAAAACAGGATTTGCACCAAAACTGTGACACCGAATTCAGATCTCCTCACACCCCTGTGTTTTGTTTTTTTAGTTACATTAACTAAGTATCCACTTTGTAGTCGGCAGGGGGATTTGCAGGGAAATGATATCTCCACCACCCCGCCCCCTTCATGGGGCTTCAGTCAGGGGCTTCTTCAGGCATTTTTAAAGCACCAAAAAGGTGGGTCACATATCAAATAACATAGCAGGTTCTCTCTACCTGAAAAAGCATGGTGGGGAGGTGGTTATTGGACTCTACTGCAAGTTTTCTCAGAATGACGGGCAGCTTGGCTAGTCCTGCCCTCTCTTGGAAGAATGTCACCTACTGTCGTCCGAAAAACTAGCATAGAATGACCCTGTTCCAGCAAAAAATGAACCAGGTGGACACTGGTTTAGCATGTCCAGGAATATCCCAGCCCTGGGAGACTCATGGGATTATGGGCTGTATTAAGTTCTAAACCCACCGGGACCAGGTGTAAGATTAGTCTAGTCTAAATTCATCAGAGCCATCAGAATGAGATTCTCAAAATAGGGTAGTGTGGCATGTCTGTCGACCCACACCCACCACCACTGTGTGAACCTCTACAAACACAAGCATTGGTGTGAGAGAGCTAATGATAGTTGACATTTATTCGAGGCTTACAACATACCCACTAAGCTTTTCTTTTCTAAAATCACCTCCTCACAGATGCTCAAAGAAGTGCCTAGCATCTCTCAGACAAGCTGGGAAGAGTTGCTAAACCACTTGAGTGACGGATCTCATTTAACTCGATCTCTAGGTAATATTACCAGACCCACACAACAGAGGGAGAGACTGAGGCCCAAAGCAAGGAACAGTCCACAATGGGCATTTGACCCAAGAAATGTGACTCCTGGGTCTATGTTCTAACCATTGGAGGTAGTGCCTTCCTAAAATAGGCCTCCAGACTCCCTGTCCATCTGACATTATATTGTATATTTGGTTTTTGCCCGTCTCTGTACATTGAAATGGTAAATTCCAGAGCAGAAAGGGGCCTTGACTCCTGCAGCATCTCCCAGCACCTACGGCAGCGAGAAGGATGAGAAACCCTCAAAAAATATTTACAGTCTGTTTTGGTTAACTTACTAAGCTCTTGCACAAGACCGTTGGTGTTAAACCAAGGGAGGAAAGGAACGCATACAACAGGGACAGACAACGGAGTTTCTGCTGTCGGGACCACGCGCAGAGGGATTAGGATATTTCTAGGCACTAAATCAGAATGGGAAAGGACTGTTCCAGCAGGCCTGCCAAGGTCCAGGAAGCTGAGGCTCAGAGAGGTACCTTTGTTCCAAGGTGGAGCCTAGGGCAACGGCCTGGTAGTAGAATAGGTCACAGACACCTTCCTGCAAGAGTTGGGGATATTCAGACACTTTTAAATTTGATTTTTAGATAACAGAGAGAAAAAACACCTTCGTGAAAAGAGACAAAATCTAGACAGAGAAGTCCATTTTAGAATCTGTCTCCAATCTCTGTAAAATATTGCCTGTCACCAGCACATATGAGTCCAGTCCTCAGAGGAGACTCACGCTGGCTGCAGTTCCTGGCTTTTTAATTTTTTTTTTAATTTTTAAAATGTTTTTATTTATTATTGAAAGACAGAACATGAGCATGGGAGGGGCAGAGACAGGCGGAGACACAGAATCTGAATGAGGCTCCAGGCTCTGGGCTGTCAGCACAGAGCCCGACATGGGGCTGGAGCTCACAAACCCTGAGATCCTGACCTGAGCCAAAGCCACCCAGGCGCCCCTGCTGTTCCTGGCTTTAATTAAGAGACTTACCCCTGTTTGTCACAAGGAGAGTGCAGGAAGCCTGCTTCAGATGACCTGATAGATGGACCATTCGTGGCTTATGTGCCAGATTACAAACTTGAAACCTGCTACCACTGTGAGCTTCCCCCAACCCAAATTCCCCTTGCGTTCCCGCCTGCCCCTCTGGAATATTGCCCACACCTGTTTCCCAAGCCTTTGATCAATATGTACAAGAAGGTAGGGAATCAGGTTCATTTGACTATTTAAAGGAAGAACGCCACTTTCCTCTGGGTATGTCAACTCAGGAAATAGAATCGCCGCCTCCTGATACATGTGTGATTCTTGAGAACATGTCCCCCCATTTGGAACACGTGGTTGAGAAAGCATTCCTTTCAGGGTTCCTGGCAGGGAGGGGTGGGTATGTGTGTGTGTGGTGAGGTGGTTATTAACTTCCTCATTGAAACACCTGTCAGGTTCATGAAAAATCATCATCAAAGACCACCCCCTACCACTACCCAAATGAATTCATGGAAATGTGTTGAAATTAAAACGCAGCTCTCAATGAAAGTGCTTTCTAGGAAAGAGATGATGACATTTTTATTTACAACACTGGCACTTTTAATATCTAAAGAAGAGTCTCATTTGCTCTAGGCTTAATTATGTCAGTCTGCAGCACAGTTTGCAAGGAGCCTGCAATTATACTCCCCAGCAATTGGGGGAAGGAGCAATGTGACAAAGGAAGTTTGCTCGCCAGGACTTGGAGCTCATGTTGGTCTAAATGCAACTCCACAAAATTAGACTATTCGTGTTGTGGCCCTCACCAGAAGGCATTGATTGTTAATAGTCCTCATCAGGTGGCTTTTAGAGTTTTAAAAAGGTTTCTTAGCAACTGTTAGCCTTGAGAAAAAAGAAGGATGACCCAGAAGCTGTTGGTTCCAAAGCTTAAGAGCTACCTGGGGGCTGGGAGGTGGAGGGATCAACACTGGACCCCCATATACAGACGGCAAGGAGAGACCAAAGGAGGAGGCAGGTGTCTCCAGATGGGTGGGTGGCAGGGGCAATAACAAGGGAACTTACAAGGCCTGCCCCGGGCCCTGCAAGACAAGCGATCTCTGCACCTGCCTGCCAGAACCTTACACATTAATATTACACAGAGCCCGCAATGGGGGTCAGTTGTACATCGTCCAGATGGTCTTACTAGCACTTTGCTCTCTCAAGGCTGCATACTTGAAACAGACTCCAAGTGCCAGAACAGTGGGCGGAATGTACATTGCAAGGACAGGGGAGGGGCGACGAGTTTCCGATTGCCCACGTCTAGCTCGGAGGTCAGCTCAAGGTCATGTGCCCTTGATGGCTTTCTCCAACAGAAGCCAAAATGTGGCTAGTACCTTGCCACACTCTGATTTGATACATTTTATTCTCCTGTTCTGAAAACATAAAGGACACTACAGGAGAAGTGAAGTGGATCTAAAGCTTGGTTTCCCCAGACTACAAGTAGTAGGTGAGACGATTTTTGGTGGTACCCAAATATGTTTTTTTAATAATTTTATATTTATTTTCATGTGTGTCAGAAAAAAATAATGACACGTCGAACACTTGGCTTCATGGGCAGAAGCATTTAAGGTGCACGTCAATTTAAAGTCCCTTTAAGGGGCGTCTGGGGGGCTCAGTCGGCTGAGCAGCCTACTGCAGCTCGGGTCAGGATCTCACGATCTGTGGGTTTGAGCCCGTGTTGAGCTCTGTCCTGACGGCTCGGAGCCTGGGGCCTACTTTGGATTCTGTGTCTCCCTCTCTCTCTGACCCTCTCCCGCTCACACTCTGTGTGTGTCTCTCTCTCTCAAAACTAAATAAACATTAAAAAATTTTAAAGTCCATTTAAGAAGAATAATGAACATTATAGTTATTTTTAATAAAATACAATTAAAGAAAATAAGATGAAGTGCCTGTTGTTCAGGAAACATGGGTTTTGGTGTGAGGACGGGGCTTCTTAGCTTCACTGTGATGGACCTTCTTTTTATTTATTTATTTTTTGGACATTCTTTTTAATGTTTATTTACTTATTTTTGAGAGAGAGAGTGTGAGCAGAGGAGGGGCAGAGAGAATCCGAAGCAGGCTCCAGGATCTGAGCTGTCAGCACAGACCCCGACGAGGGTCTCGAACTCACAGACCATGAGATCATGACCTGAGCGAAAGTCAATCGCTTAACCGGCTGAGCCACCCAGTGGCTCGGTGCTATTAACACTTTTGCCCCAGTGCTATTGACCTTTTAGAGTGGATCATCCTGTGACATGGGGGGCTGAGGTGGGGGGCTGTCCTCTGCATCATAGAAGCTCAGCAGCATCCCTGGACTCTCTACACACTAGATGTCAGTACCAACTCCCCATTGCCTCAACTAAACACTGTTGACAAGCAGATATTGCAAAATCTTTTGAGAACTGCCGATTCTTGCCTATGTTTGAATCCTAGTTCCTTCTCATATGAGGTTTCTGACCTGGGTGGCTCAGTCAGTTAAGCCTCTCTGACTCTTGATTTTGGCTCAGAACATGATCTCATGTCGTGGGTTCAAGCCCTGTGTGACAGTGCAGAGCCTACTTGGAATTCTTTCTCTCTCTGCCTGTTCCCATGATCTCTCTCTCTCTGTCTCTCTCAATCGATCAATCAATAGAATTGTGCTTTCCCCAGGAATATTAGCAACACTCCGTATCTTGCCTAGAGCACTTAGCACAGTGAAATGGAACTTTGGCGGTGCTTAGTAAAGAGTCGCTATTGTGAAAGGAAACCTGAAGGAGCCCAGCAAGTGTCAGGCACTGCCCTCAGCGCTGGGGAGACAGAGGCTGAGACAAGATCCTTGCTCTCCAGGATCTCAGATCTCCAGGGAAAGATAGAATATAGAGACAGGGGAAACTTCCTGGGCATGCAGACTCTGCAGCCTTACAGCATCCCATGCTCAGAAGGGCCCCTGCTTCGTCTGCTGCTCTGCTGTTGTCTTGAAACTCTTGAATGATTTCTGACCATGGGGCCTCACCAATTCTGCAGCCAGTCCCCTATGTAGGGGATGCAGCTCTGGCAGAACGAGAGGTCAAGGGTATGGGAACTTACAGGAGGATGCTTCAGTCCCCTACACAGGCGAAGACTTCTCAAAGGTGTTGACATCCCAGCAGTCCTAGGTTACATGTATGTAAGCATTCTCAGCAATATAGCGAGAATTTTTTTTCTAGGTAGACTTTACACCTAACACGGAGTCCCAAGTTGGTCTCAAACTGACAACCCTGAGATCAAGACCTGAGCTGAGATCAGGTTTAACCAAGGGAGCCACCCAGGCACCCCCATAGCAAAAAGAACATTGGTAGAGTCTCTTTAAAAATAGTTCTTACGATGCCTGGGTGACTCAGTCGATTAAGTATAAAACTCTTGACCTCGGCTCAGGTTATGATCTCACAGGGCGTGAGATCGAGCCCCGCATGGGGGTCTGCACTGACAGTATGGAGCCTGCTAGGGATTCTGTCTCCCTATCTTTCTATCCCTCCCCCCTTCAAAATAAATGAATAAACTTAAAAAAAAACCAGGTAGTTTTCAACTGTCAGTCCAAAAAACAATACAGAAGTTTTCCATAGTTAAGTTTCCACTGGTCCATAGAAAATCGAGAAAAATTATGGTTGATGAATAGATGTTCTATAAGCACCTGTTTAAAGGTTGTATGCTCTATTTGTGTAACAATTCACTTTCTAAATTGTGTTAGTCTTATATTTATCTTATCGTGTGTGTGTATGTGTTTTTAAATATTTCTTACCAGGGGCGCCTGGGTGGCTCAGTCGATTGGGCGGCCGACTTCGGCTCAGGTCAGATATCACGGTTTGTGGGTTCGAGCCCCGCGTCGGACTCTGTGCTGACAGCTCAGAGCCTGGAGCCTGCTTCAGATTCTGTATCTCACCTCTCTCTCCACTCACTCTCTGTCTCTGTCTCTCAAAATTAAATAAATATTAAAAAAAATTAAAAAAAAATATTTCTTACCAGAGAAAAAACGGTAAACTAATCATCCCTATTTTTTGTTCATTTTGCTCTAGATGAAATCCCAGAGTCTGGGATGACAAATTATAGAACCTCACATAGCTTTTGTTCACAAGTAAAGTGGCGGTTGGAAGCAATTCTCTGAATAATTTAAGTCCCTCCAACTGCACTGTGACACCAGAAGAGGTTTTCGGGTCATGCATTTTCCAGCTAGCTACATTGGCTAAAATGACGAGGTGTATCCCCAGGAATCAGCTATGGTTAGATGCAAACCACACAGGTCCCAAGACTCATGTCTCTCTGCTCCAACAAATGCCTATAAATACATATTGTATCAGTTAGTTTTTGCCATGTAACAAATCATCCCAAATTTAGTGGCTTAAAATAACAACCATTTACTTAACTAACAGTTCTGTGGATTGGCAACTAGGTTGGCCTCAATTGGATGGTTCCTCTGGTCTTGGTTGGACTCACTCATGCATTTGGTGCTAACTGCAAGGTCGCTAGGGTGCTCGCTGGTCTGGGACAGACTTCATTTGGGAATTTCATTGGGAAATTCCATGAGATTTCTCATAAGCCATCAGGCTAGTCCCGGCTTTTTCACATGATGTATGGGGAGGGTTCTTACTCACTAAAATAAAGCATGTACGACTTAGCGAGACCCGGGGTCGAAAGAGGCACATCATCACTTGTGCCACATTCTGTTGGCACAAAACAAGCTGTAAAGCAAGTTCATATTCATGGAGTAGGGAATAGACTTCTCTTAATTGGAAGAGTGGCAAAGTTGCATTGAAAAGGGACATACATGTGGTGCCTGGGTGGCTCAGTCAGTTAAGCATCTCACTCTTGATCTCAGCTTGGGTCATGATCTCACAGTTTGTGAGTTTGAACCCGTCGGGCTCTGTCCGGACAGTGTGGGGTCTGCTTGGGATTCTGTCTCTCCCTCTCTCTGTCTCTTACCCACTTGCATTCTCTCTCTCTCTCTCTCTCTGTCTATCTCAAAATAAACTAAAGGAAGGAAGGAAGGAAGGAAGGAAGGAAGGAAGGAAGGAAGGAAGGAAGGAAGGAAGGAAGGAAGGAAGGAAGGAAGGAAACGTGAAAAGGGTCAAGCCTGCAGGGATGTGCGAATGACTGGCTTTTTTTTTTTATATCGATACTCTTAGTCCATTTGGGCTGCTGTAACAAAACGCCATACACTGGGTGGTTTGTAAATAGAAGAAATCTATTTCTCACAGTTCTGGAAGCTGGCAAGATCAAGACACAAGCATGGATACATTCTGGTGACAGCCTTCCTCCTGGTTTGTAGCCGGCACCTTTTCTCTGTGTCCTCAAATGGCAGAAGGGATGATGGAGCTCCGTGGGGTCTCTTTTATAAGAAGAGTGATTCCATTCGTGAAGATGCCACCCTCGTGACCTAACCACCTCCCACAGGCCCTACCTTCTAATATCATCTTATTGGTCATTAGGATTTCCAGATGGGAATTTTAAAAGGACACAAACATGTAGAGGATAGCACCAACTTACCAAACAGTTCAAATGCCATTACTACCAACCATGGTAGAAGGAAAATCTCCCTATCACCAAGACTGCCCCACTGACAGTATTCCAGGAGAAACTTATACACACGTATTTTACTGTTAGCAAAAAAGCAACAGTCACATAAAGTCCCTCCCAGCATGTAGCTCCGCCATTACAAAATCATTTACTTTTAACCATGTGGATGCTACATGGGGGCCACACGGAGTGATAGAGGAAAGAGTAGAAGGATGGAGTGGGGTAATTCATGGCCATGCCTGGGAAGTAGCATACATCATTCCCAGCATACTCCGTTGGCCAAACTCAGTCACATGGTCCCGACTTAAGCACAAAGGAGTCCGGGAAATGTAGTGTTCCCACGTGCTCAGAGGAGGAAAGAGAGCTGGGGAGTGTACAAGCAGTCCTTTCCTCAGTGGATGATTGTCATGCATATAACTGGGAAGTAAGGCATCTTATGAGAAGCAGGGGTGGTCTAGTGTGCTTAATATATCCTTGGATTCAGGAAGGCAGGGCGGTGGGCTAAGTAATGGCCCCCAAAGATATCCAAGTCCTAATCCCTGGAACCTCAAACCTAGTACCTAGCAGAAAGGACTTTGTAGATGTGATTAAGTTAAGGATCTCGAGACAGAGAAATTACTCTGGAATATCCAAAGGGGCCCTAACTGTAATCATGAGTGTTCCTCTAAGAGGTAGATGGAGCGAGATTTGACCAGGGAAGAGAAAAAGGATTCTGGAAGGCAGGTGCTGAGATCCACTCGCTCGTGGCCACCGCTAATTTCCTTTGCTTATCACCCCTGCCACCCACCCATATGGAGTGGTCTGCCTTTTTCTCCAGCTCTCCATGCCCACAGTGTGCAGAGGCCAGTTTGCAAACCAAGACTTCCCCAGGATTTTGAGATAAGTATTTCTTGCCTTTCTTTGTAGCTTTACCATGTATAGATACATCCTTCAATAGTATATTTCATTTTGCCCAATTTTGAGCCTTATATAAATGGAATCATACGTATGTATGTATTCTTTGTATCTTGCTTCTTTTGCTCAAGATTATGTTCTTTAGATTCATCTTTAGGGTTTCATTAGCTCTCTTCTGTTTATTTTCACTCCTATATTCATGTAATATTCATGCATAGCACTAGATTCATGTAATAATTTCATGTAACATACTATATACTATATGATTACATGAACATGCAGTGTATTTGTCCAGGCTACTGATGGGGAACACTTAGGCTGTTTCCGCTTTGGGGATTTTCTTTCTTTTCTTTAGAGTTTATTTATTTTTGAGAGAGACCACAAGTGGGGAAGGGGCAGACACACACACACGCACACACACACACAGAAGTTAAGCAGATTCCAGACTCTGTGCCATTAGCACAGAGCCCGAAGCAGGACTCGAACTCACAAACTGTGAGATCATGACCTGAGCAGAACTCGGATGCTCAACCGACTGAGCCCCCCTCACTTTGGGGCTGTCTTAACAAGGCGCTATGAACATCCTCGAACATGAACGTTTGAGTTCACTTGCATAGGTTTCACTAGGATACATTCTTACCAAATTCTAAGTTAAAAATCTCTACAAAATCTAACTCTGTATCTACTCCCGAGGTTGAGTAAAAGCAACTCTTCTGAATCTCTTACTAGAATGTTAAAGAACAAAATTCAGCTGAGTAAATTTGAAGATCTACTTGGCTTTTTGAAGCAATTCACAAATCGGGCAGATCCCATATAGCAAGTAGAGAGGAGCTCCGAGGAGTTGTACTGGTATGCCCAGAATTCGGGGACCCCAAGAACCACCAGGGAGCCGAGTCCGATGCAAGAACAAAGAGCCTTTAATTGAGCCAGCTCGAGCTCAATCTCCTACCGCACCGACGCAGCAGCGGGCAGCGGTGGGTCGAGAGAGAGGGCGTGTTCCCAAAACACAATAGTTTTAAAGGGGTCTAGGGGCAGTGGGAGGGGTGATGGTCGTGACCCTAGCCGATTGGCTGAGGAAGGGTCAAAGGTCCTGTCCCACATGTCAAGCTTCTGCGCAGGCGCTGGGGACTCAAGGTGGAGGACACAGAACACAATGGAGTCAGTCCCAGTTTGCCCTTAAGCAAAATGGACTCAGTCCCGATTTGCCCTTACATTCCCCCCTTGCCTTATGGACCCAATCATGGGTCCAGCTGCTTTTCTATCTTGCCCTCTTCTGTTACTAGGGACTTGTATTGAGCACGGAGGACCATCAATTGGACGGCCCCCACGTCAAACTGGACCAGCCTGACAAACTGGACCAGCCTGTTGATGATACAGGGCCCAAGGGTTAGTAACAGAAGTAGGATGACGAGGGGTCCGGCAGCCGAACATGGGTGTATGGACCCAAGTCGCTATGCCATCTTTATCCCAAGGTGGGCTAGTCAGAGTTAATTAGCTCCAATCATCATAGTTAAGCTAACAAGAAGTTATCTAGCCTCAATTTCTTACCACAGTCCTGACTCGAAACCCACAGCAATAATCACATTCCTGAGGATCTGGCATCAGTCTAAATAGATCAAATACATTCTAAACTCTTCAGAGATTTTATTTCCATGATTCTCAAGTATGGCAGCATATGCTGGTTTAGTATGGGAATAAACTCTGGAGCCACTCTTATTTTTCTATGGCCCGTCTTCTTCAGAATATTAGGATAAATCTCAAATCAACAGAGGCCCAGTGACCCTATAGCCAGGTGTCCTGGTGACTCTTACCTGACCGTACCTGTCTTAGGTCGCCCCCCCCCCCCCCCCCCCCCCCCCCCGCAAGGAGTCTTACCCGTCATTCGCTAACCGGCCCTCCTTCAGAGTCAGACCAGCCGTTATGTTCTTGTCGTATTACAACCTGGCATTTGCTGCAAGGCACCCCCATCCACCGATGAGGGTCCCAGTCTAGGGCACTGCCTTATGGGCCTGAGTCTTTTCCTTAGGTAGTGTTACCAGGGCCAGTATCTTCTGGTCTCCAACATCTCCCCTTTTCCTGTTGAAATAGATTTTATGCTGCCCCTTAAAATTCTAAAGATAACAAAATTAGAATGGAAACTCCGATATTGACCATCATGGAAACAAAAGTGATGAAGAAAGTTAGAAAGATTATTATCCAGACCCCCAGTATGTGCTTCTATACTTTATCCCAGGAATGTTCAGTCCTATTAAAACACAAAGGAGTAACCCCACTTTTAGGTCACATGAAAGCATCACTGATCTCCTGGATGACTTCTAAAACACAATCGGAATAAGAAATGTAAAAATGTAGATCCTCATTAATTTCTACCCTAAATTTCCCAGAAGTAAGACTAAAGTACAAAAGAACATATGAGGCCCGGACAGACTGAAACAACGTAGAGAAAACGTTGCAGGGGTCAAGGGGGTCCCTTGACTTTTAACAACAAGGCCGATTGTTCTGCAAAGAGAGCTTGCTCAGGGCTCTGGAGAGTGTTATCCTCCATCTCCGGTAGGTAGAGGGCAGTGGAGGCGTCGGAGTGATGTTTCAAAGAGCGTCTCTGCATCTCCATTTGGGTCATCCTTTGAAGAACCGGAAGAGATGGTGGTGGCTTGGGGAGGCTGGACATAGGGCTGTACCAATCTATCAGGAATCTACAGAGGGGAGTCCAGGTCCTGTGGAAATACACAAGCATACCCTTGCCCCCAGGTTAACACAACATCCTCTTAGATCTTTTGAAGGCGGCTGGTGTATAAGCAGGGGCATTGTCCGTTTTGATTGCCCTGGGAATTCCCAAGTAGGAAGAGCATAGACAAAGGTGCTGGATCACATCCTTAAAGACCTCTCCTGTACGTGCCAAGGCAATAACATGAGAAAAGATCCACACACACATGCACATAGGAAAGTTTACCAAAAGATAGAACATGAGTACATTCCAGCTGCCAAAGATCATTAGGCCTCAGGCCTCTTAGGGTTCCAATTGACCTTTGCTATACATAGGCAATTACTAGGTTTGCCCCCTTTGTTAGTAAAGTAGCCAGCAGTGCCGGATAGGATGTAACTATCTTTCTGGGTGTGGAGGGCAGATGTAACCATTTAAAGGTGCCTCGTGTTAAGCCTCATTAAAAGCCTGCAAAACCAAACTGGTTTTAAAGTTTCATCCACAAACCTTTTGACATAGGGTGGGGCTATTTTTCATGTCCTGAGGCAAACCTTTCCATTGATACCTCTGAAAAGGCCACCGAAGGTTCTCAGAAGGCAGGCTAAAGGCAAATCTAGGGTGACCTTCCTGATCTAGGGGAATAATGATATTGCCACCATTTTTTCCAGCCTTTGGATCAAAGGAGGATGAATTTTTACCACTTGATAAAAGTACAGTCCTGTGTACTTTTAAAATCCATGTCTTTTAACCTTAGTCTGTCCTGACCACACATAATATTTCTTTTTAAAGGTTTTTTCCTTTATGAACCTTTTACAATTTTTCTTTGCATTTAAATTTTGTCCCAAGCCATTTTTTTCCAAATAATCAGTCTCATCTAGGACAAAATTACTTACTTTTACCTTCACCAAAAGCATATTTCTATTATATCTTTTTTCATATCTCCCACTTTCTTACATACAGAGTTGTTTTTATTTCCATCAGTCTTAAATACACTTCCCAGAACTTTAACTGCTAGAAACCTTAGTCTTCAGTGAAAACTAACTAGTAACCAATTGTGAACTCAATGTTATATCAGAAGTTGCTAGATGGCAAACTTATGAAGCCATTAAGCACGAAGCCATGTTTTTCAACAGTTCCAAATATCCTTAGTTTTTGCAACAGGTCCAAAGCACAAACCTACATTTAGTAATTAGTGCTTCAGCTTTTTATCTCGTTAGATAGCCAATGATTTCAATTTTAAGTTCTCATGCAAGCCAAACTTTTAACACTTTAGGTTACCAAGGACTTTGAAAGCTATCTTAACATTTACCCACAAAAACTATGAGGCAGATCAAGTTAACCATCACTTTTAGGCTTCCTTTTTCTCACAAATTGGAACCGAGATAACATAAATTTGTTTGACCTTCAGTAAACCTTAGTAAAATAAACTTTTATGTTTAATGCTGATAACTTTAAGACAGATCCATCAAACCTAAATTCGTTTAAACACCAAATATGTTTCATTTACTATTTCAATTCTGAGGAGTTTGTTAAAACCTTAGGAAGTCATTATAAAGCACATCCTAAATAGGATTACAGATCATTACAAATCTTAAAACTCTATTTGACCAAGGCGGCAATAAAAGATCCTAAAGGCCAATGTACAGCATCATATAGCTGTTAGCAAAACCTAGCTCCTTTAACACTGAGATGTTTTTACTGAGCAATTAAAGACCTGATAAAGATGAAACCTAAAACTTTGGTTTTCCCGTAGAAAAGAGAGAAAAATGCTTTGTTCCCATGATCTTATCAAGAGCAGAGTAGTCCCAGAAAACTTTGTGTTTTAAATGGAGAGAAAAGCAGAATTTTAACTTTATACCAGTGTACTTTTGAAATCCCATTCATCTCAACCTTACTTAGTATTTACCTTAACAATATTTTATCTATGTCCCCTTAAAAGTTTACCATTGTTAAGTTTCTCTCGTGGAACGCATGAGGAAATTTAAAATTTAAAGATGCGGTTTTTTTTTTTCCTTTCAACAGTGTGGGGGTGGGGAGCGGAATGCTACCTGAGGCATTGAAGAGCCAGAGACCTAGGCTCCACCCCAGGCCACCCCAGGCGGTGGCAGAAACGGAAGGAGGGGAAGGGAGGACAGGATGGGCGCAGCGGCCTAGGGGCTTGAAGGCAGATTAAAGCAGCCTGAAGGCAGACTTCACGAGGCAGAGAAAAGAGCTTTACATGGTCCTAAAGTCCGTCCTCTAGTTTCATAGTTAGGACCTGGATGGAGTGGCCCTTGCCATCGGTGACCTGAGGCCCCGCTTGTCTGAAAGTACCCAGGACTTCTCGCTGGCTAACTTTCCTGCGGAGGACTGAATGTTATGCTCCGGTGTCGACAAGGAAGTCAACAGGGGTCCCCTCCACATTAAGAGCTACCCTGGGCTCGGGGAGAGGGTCCGAACCCCGACTCCCCTAGTCACTCAGTTCACCTAGCTCTAAGACTTTTACTCGATGAGTCTTGTTTCTCTTCCCAGCGGCTTTTTTCGGACATTCTCGGGCCCAATGCCCGATCTCCTCGCAGCATGCACACTATCTTTCTGCAGCCTCTGCTTCCCCCCACCTCTGGTGGTTCCTTTACTTCTGAGTCAGCCAGTCGCCGGAGATGGCACTCTCGTTCCTCGGGGGAGTCGGCAGTGGTAGCCAACAGTATTCTGGCCAGGTCTCCAGTCTGTTTGCTGCTGGCAGCCGCCATGGCGCGAGCCTGCCTGTCCTCAGGAGGCTCTCGGTTGTTGTATACCTTTTCAGGATTACCAGCAAATCCTGCAGACTTTTTTCTCCCAGTCTATCAACATCTTTAAAATGACCAATCATAATACTTAAAGGAGTAGTTTGAGTCTGTCCCATAATGCTCGTCCTGTAAGTCCACAAAATGACACAAAAAAACACAAAAACAAACAGAGTGTCCCTAGAAACAATAAAAGAGTAGGTTGAGTCTGTCCCATAATGTCCATAGTTTGAGTCTGTCCCATCCAGTAAGTCCACAAAACGACACACACACACAAAAAACACAAAAACAGACAGTGTCCCCAGAAACAATCCCAACGGCTTCCCGGCTTCTCTCGCAAGCAGCTGTAAGGGCAAATCGGGACTGATTCCATTTTGCTTAAGGGCAAACTGGGACTGACTCCATTGTGTTCTGTGTCCTCCACCTTGAGTCCCCAGTGCCCGCGCAGAAGCTTGACCTGTGGGACAGGACCTTTGACCCTTCCTCAGCCAATCGGCTAGGGTCACGACCATCACCCCCCCCCACTGCCCCTAGACCCCTTTAAAACTATTGTGTTTGGGGAACACGCCCTCTCTCTCCACCCACCGCTGTGTCGGTGTGGTAGGAGATTGAGCTCCAGCTAGCTCGATTAAAGGCTCTTTGTTCTTGCATCGGATTCGGCTCCCTGGTGGTTCTTGGGGTCCCCAAATTCTGGGCATAACAAGGGCAGGCAGGGAGGGAAGGAAGTCTGGGAGAGGGAGAAGTGGAAATGAAGAGAGAAAGGAGGAAGGAAGGATGGAAAGGAAGAAGGAAGAAAAGAAAAAAGGGAGAGAGGGAGGGGAGGAAAAAGAGATGGAGGAAGAAGAGATGGAGGAAGGGTGGGAGGGAGCCTGGGAGGCAGATGACAGATTTGCAGGCTGCGGGGCGGACAGTTCCGGTGCCCTGTGAGACCAGATGCTGGAGTCCCTAAGTGAGCAGCAATCTTGTCTGCCAGCCCCCTTAATTGCCTGGGGAAGCCGCAGCGATAGAGGAGGCCCTGCCCTCTGCTAAAGCTTTCAGAGTGGTCCCTGGGGCGTCACTCCCATTTAGGCCAGTGTTAATCGGTCCCCTGCCGAGAAGCTCTCCACTGTACCGTTAAAAATGCCTCATTCAGGGGCGCCTGGGTGGCTCAGTCGGTTGGGCAGCTGACTTCAGCTCAGGTCATGATCTCGTGGTCTGTGAGTTTGAGCCTCGCATTGGGCTCTGTGCTGGCGGCTCAGAGCCTGAAGCCTGCTTCCAATTCTGTGTCTCCCTCTCTCCCTGCCCTTCCCCTGCTCTCTCTCTCTCTCTCTGTCTCTCAAAAGTAAGCATTGAAAAAATTAAAAACTAATAAAAAATAAAATAACTTTAGAAAGTGGAGAGAATAAACAGGGTGGCGTGCTAATGCTTGGCCTGGAGTGGGGACCACAGAGGAGGGTGCCATTAGACAAAGTGACCAGGGAAGGCCTCTCTGAGGATGAGACCCTCCAGCGAAACCCTGAATGTTGTTGTAACCGGAACTCCAGAGGTTCAGTGCTTGGCATATGTCAAGTTGAACACGACCCGTGTAAGAGTTGAAAGCAGAGAGCATTTTGTTACTCGTTATGAGTAAGGAGATGAGATTGTGCCACAGTTTAACCGTACACCCACTGAAGGACGTTTAGGTCGTTCCCCGTTTCCGGCTGTTACAAATTCAGCTGCAGTCCACATCTGTGTGCAGACATCTGAACCCAAGTTTTCACTTCTCTGGGATAAATGTCCCAAGATTTCTGTTGCTGGGCCATAACGGTAAATGCACGTTTAGTTTCATAAGAAACTGCCAGACTGTTCCCCAGAGTGGCTGTGTCACTTTACATTCCTACCAGCGCTGAAGGAGATCCAGTGTCTCTGCACCAGAGCTAGCATTTGGTGTTTGTAACATTTTAAAATTTTGCGCTTGGTTTTTTCGTTTGTTGTGGTCATTGTGATTTTTCCCCTGCCTCTTTGCTGATTGAAAGCTGCATATTCCATTTTTGTTATTTTGGAAATTATCTGTATTGTTTCTAATGGATTTAAATTTTTGTGTAATATTATATACATTGTGTGAGTGGGGGAAAGGGAGACAGAGAGACAGAGAGACAGAGAGAGAGAAAAAAATCTTAAACAGGCCCCATGTAGGGCTCGATCCTAAAACTCTGGTATCACCACCCAAACTGAAATGGAGAGTCAGATGTTCAACCGACTGGGCCACACAGGCTCCCCTTAAATAATTTTAAAATTTGAGAACAACTTCAAATCTACATAAAAATTACAAAGAGAATACAGAGACTTCTCATATGCCCTGTCCCTTGATCCCCCCATTATTTCTATCTTATGCCAGTATCGCATTTGCTACGATTAATGAACTGATATTGATAACGCTTTTATTAATGAAGTCCATGAACAGGTTCCCTTACTTTTTACCTAATGCCCTTTTTCTGCTCCAGGACCCCATCCAGCATAGCACACCTCACTTAGGTATCACACCTCCGTAGTCTCCTCTGGGCTGTGACAGTTTCTCAGACTTCCCTTGTTTTTGCTGACCTTGACAGTTTTCGGAAATACTGGTCAGGTATTTATAGAATGTCTCTCGGTTGGGATGGGTCTGATGGTTTTCTCGCGCTGGAGTCCTGGGTTTGGGGGAGGAAGATCACACAGATGTAAAGTGCCGTTTTCATCACCATCGTCAAGGTACATCAAGGGGTGCATGCCATCAACCTGACTTCATCACCCCTGTTGACGTTTGGCCAGTCTCTCCACTGTAAAATTACTCTTGGATGGAAGTCCCTATCCACAGTCCACACCTATGGGTGGGGAGTTGTGTTCCACCTCCTTGAGGGCAGAACATCCAAGTAAATTATTTGTTTCTCTATGGGAGATTCATCTCTTTTTCCCGCATTTACATATTTATTTCTATTAATAGGGACTCGTGGATTCATTTCTTATACTTTGGGTTATAATTTCGCACTAGTTGTGGCTCAAATTGTTAAGCTTTGGCCATGGGAAGCTCTTTCAGTTGATTCCTGTGTCCTTCTGACACCCTCCCCCTGCCATTATTGTGAGCTTTGGAGCACTTCCTTACTTTCTGGCCCAACAAGATGGTCCAGGCTCATTTTGTGTATTTCCTGCCCCAGCCCTACAGTCAGTCATTTCTCCAAGGACTGATATCTCCCTTTACTGGAGAAGGGTATTAGAAGCCAAGATCTGGACACTAGGTGTGCTCATTGCTAGTAGGTGCCCTTGTTTCTAGGCTGGGAAATATATATCTGTATACTAACCTGTGTCTGTACACCTCCCTAAATGTTTCTGTGTGTCCTCAACTGTTTTTAACATCTGATATTAAGGTAAACGTGAGTTTATATCTCCACCTCCAGTCCACTACCACGTGGTTCATTCTAGCTTCGTCCCCTTCCCACACTTTTTTTTTGCACCTTTTATTGAGCTATATAATCCACATATCATAATATTTACCCTTTTAAAGCATAAATTCAGTGTTTTCTTTTTTAATGTTTGTTTATTTTTGAGAGGGAGAGACAGCACGAACAGCGGGTGGGTGGGGGTGGGCAGAGAGAGAGGGAGACACAGAATCTGAAGCAGGGTCCAGGCTCTGAGCTGTCAGCACAGAGTGTGACATGGGGCTTGAAATCACGATCTGTGAGATGATGATCTGGGCCAAAGTTGGCTGCTTAACCACTGAATCACCCAGGTGCCCTGCTTGTGCCCATTTTTAAGAAGCATGTTTATGATCCATTTTTTCTAGCAAAACATACTTATTATTTTCAATTCCTTCCAAACATGACAATAGCTCTTGTGGGCTTTAATTATCCATTGAACTTCCCATCTTGACATTCTTGAGTTTTAGTTTCACTTTCATATTAAAAAATAGTTTGTCAAGGGAAATCAGTAGTTAATTAAATTCACCAAAATATTTTTATCCGTGTTTGCTCATCACTATTTTTTAACATTTCATCCCTTCCTGGCTGAAACAGATCTAATAATTCTTTCAGTGAAGGTTTGGAAGTGGTACACTCTTAGTCTTCATATGCCTCAGCATGTATATATTTTGCCCTTCAACTTGAAGGATGGTTTAGCTGGATATAAAATTTGAGGTTCATAGTTGCTTGCCCCCAGCATTGGATGGCATTACTCTTTGATTCTGTTATTGCTAGGGGTGCCTGCTGTCTGTCTGTGATGCCTTCGTAAGTTATTCTTACTATTCTTTCCTCCTGTCCTGTTCCAGCTCCTCTTAAGTATCCATTGATAGCTCTTAATGCATTCTTTGGGTTCTTTGAACTGCATGTTCTTATTGCTTGTGTCTGGGTTTCTGTGTTGTCTTTGGTTCATTGCCTCCATTCTGTCTTTTAATTCACTCTTCCTCTCTGAACACTGTCGAGTCTAGCATCGATCTCACTTATTGAGAGTTGTCTTTGTTTTTTTATTTTAATGGCTGTGTCTTTTATGGCCTACTATCTCTAAACTTTCGTTACTAATTATTCTCATTTCATTCATACCTGTTTTGTTCCATAGCATGTTGTTCTTTATAGACAGTAGTCCTGTAATGTGGACCTTTTGATGCCCTAAACACATTCATTTTAAGTATTTGGCAGGCAGTTTTATAGGATTCATTTCATCTGGAGTGAATTTGTATTCTTGATGGAGAAGTCTGTAGACTGTCTTTCTCAGCATGACATTTCTTCACAGGCGGGGTGGGATTTGATTTCAGATTCAATTTGAGTAAGACATAATTTGTTCTTTTTGCTTTGTTTTTTCCTTCGCTTTCTCTCTTGAATAGTTTCTGTCTGCTTAGTGGTTTGGGCTCCTCCACCCCAGCCCCCTCTGGGACCAGTTCTTATAGTAGAGCTGGAAGGCCCTCACCCACCATAACACTGAGAAAACATGTCTCATTTCCTAGACTTGAGCCTCTGAGTGTCCCTCCATCCTAGACCCATGGATCGCTCCAAGCCCCAGCCCAGTGGTGTCCTGGAGACAGCTCCTCCTACCCAGCTCACGAAAATCAATGAATACATTTTAAGGAATTTTGCGAGCTCATTGTCAAACAATGATCATTAAAAATTAAATTCTCTGAACTTGCCAATGAATAAATTATGTTGACAAGCAAAGGTAATAAATACTCAAAACTGACTATTTTCTAATTACCTTGCTACATGTTGCTATTACGATGCCGGGAGGTCGCTCACAGCTTTTGTATCCGTGTGGCGGAGGCGCCATAGAACGATTCACTTGCCACATCTCTTCCCACGTCTGGGTCAGTGACATCACACTGGTATTTTGAAATCAGCTATGACAAGAGTGTTCACCCCACAGAGATGAGTCAACATTACAAATCGGTTCTCTTTTATTTTCTGGAGTACTTGTTAAAGACACCCGCACACCAATTCCCTGGGCCGCAGACAGCCACGGTTTTCTGCAGCCTCCTTATAAATAGAGGCCCTCAAGCCACCTCCACTCCAAACAGGGGCCGGGCTTTATTTGCTTATCTCACAGAAACTGCTTTCAGTCTCTGTTACCAACCACAGGAGCTTCACTCCAGCAACACTGCAACCCCACTCATCACTCTGCCTTTCTCTCTCTCGTTTCTCATCTACAGAGCTCTTTGTTTTGATGCTGAGGCGACTTCTGTCCTTTGGTTTTCTTTTTTCCTATTTATCCACCATGGCCCTTGAGTGTGGGGTGGAGAAAGTACATTACATGTTGAGCATGCTGTGCTATCTTGATTACAACTCCATAAACATTACTTTTTGTAGACATCTAACTTGCATCCTATGGTTGTTGATACAGGCCTCAGAATATTTCCTTCCACTTCCTGTATCTCTCCCAAAGTCATTCACTTTATCTTCCTTCTTTCCTCTTGTTCCCTGGCACTTTCTTGCAGCGGTTATGACCAACATGTTAATAATATGTTATATCAATGAATCATTCCCTGGAAAGATTCTGGATGTCACCTATGCTGCCTTCTCATTTTTTAGGCACTGAGTAATATTATGCATTTAATTTAATAACACTCTGAGTTGTTCCCAGAAGAAAGCAGGGGAGGCCCCCAATTTCTCTGCATGGAAATCCTTGGGCCCCTAATGTCTGGTTCCCTCCCCCGCAGGTGTGACAGTGGTGTCCTCAGGCCACTACCACAGGAATGTGGGGGGCACCTACCAGAACCTGGCCATGGTGGTGTCGTCTCCCATCGGATGCCGGCTAGGCCAGGACACCCACGGGCTCTGAGTCGTCGTGGTCACCGCTGGGAAAATCGTTCGCCGGTACTACAGCTTGGATGAGCTGAGTGAGAAGGGGATAGGAGACGACCTCACGGGCCTGCTGAAGGAAAGGTGACGGCCGCTGGCGGTCTGCCTGAGTTTCACTTCCCCTGGTTTTTTGCTCTGCCAGAAGCGGCAGCTGTGCACCCCTCCCCATGTTGAAATGCAAAAGTACTCCAGGCCAATCTGTGGATTTATGTCCTTTTGCGTAAAGCAGAGGGCTGGCTCCTCTCCTCCTATCCTAAATTATATTCACAGTAGAGCTGCCCTCCCTTTGAAAAGAGAGGAGTTGGGGGAGCTGGAAAATAAAAGAATAAATGATACCAGCATGTCTCTGCATGGGTGCTTGAGTCAATTCTCCGAGTGCTGTGTCCCTCAGCTCTGCTGGTGAATTAGTGTCTCTCGGCGGCATACGATGACTGTCTGCCTGTCGACCTATATCCCACCTTGATCCCCAAGCGTGGTCTTTGAAAATTCCGTGAACAGACCGCATCCTACCGTGTGGTCACGACTCCCACAGTGCTAGGCAAAACGCAGGTCATCTCCTTTCCTTCCTAACAAAGCGCATGACTGTATTCCATTAGAGCTACGCAGGCGTGGTTTGACAAGGAGCTGGGTAGGCCACATTTGCTACTAAACTTGGAGACTTCCGGCATTGTTAACAACGCAGTCGGTACAAATCAAAGTTGATCTTCCCTTCTGGGTGACGAGAAAATCCTCCTTAGCACATGCACTGGCCATCTATAAAAACCTCGTCGCAGAGACTAGAACTGAAGCGCCATGCTCTGGGTGCGTTCACAGTGCGGTGACTCCGCAGATTGGCGTCCTCGTGGGATGGGAGTGGCCCTCCGCTTAGGAGACTCTTCACTGGGTCTATTCTGACAGAACGAGTGGGAATTCTTGCAGAGTTCTCGAAGGAAGCAAAGCAGAAACTCTGGTGGGGCAAGAATGGAGCTTTCGGCCCCGTCATCTAGACTGGCACCGGCTTTGAGGAAATGCACCGGCATCCCTTGACAAAGGAGCACAGTGGTTTGAAATCAGTGTCATTTTTGTGCGATCTCCTTTGCTGCTGCTTCTCTGCAGCCGCTGACCATGGCGTGATCTCGTCCATCGCCCTGGCAGACGAGGAGCCTGGGCACCAGTCGTGCCAGGAATATTTCACAGCGCCGTGCAGTAGCATGCTGGCATACCCGTACAGATGAGCTGCAATATCCATTAAATCACAAGACTATCTTGTTACAAAGTTTTAGTCAATGTGGCAAAACCGTGAGACATTAAATGGGAAGATAATTGGATATGTAAATTCTTAAGGAACAAAAGATGAGAAGTTAATTACACCACATATCGGTGATGCACCGTAGCTCATTGCTAAGTGGCACGAGAAAATTCGAATTTTTCAAAATTAGAATGCTCTTGTTTTAGCATTTTTCTGCCGTCTCGATTGGTGCTACATTTTTCTTCACAGCAGGTATAGATTGAGGAGGTCAGGTACAGAGTTCAGTAAAAGGTGTAACTTTTTATTTTATTTTATTATTTTATTTTATTGGGGGAGATATGGATTAAATTAAAAGTAATGGGAATGAACCTTCTAAGTCTCCTTCCCCAAAAACCTAATATATAAAAGAATTGATTCAAAATACAGCAAAGACATGCCAAGAATAGGGAATCCTATGAAATTCTAACCAGTTTTTAAGTAACCAGCAATATTCCCTAATGATGGTTTGTTCAGAAGAAGTTAGGAAATGATTTTGTAGCTGAGTGGGTCTCATTCTGATAATAGATAATTACCAACACATTCACTTATAATTACTTTTTCTTTAAAAGGAAAAAAACACATTACAAAATAAGTGCCTTCTACTATGGAAAACAATAAAATACTCCACGATCATAAGAGCTACGGTTTTGAATGCTTTTTAGGTGCTAAGTACAGTTAAGCGCTTTGGCTCAGAGAGTTGGGGTCACTTGACCATGCTCACACGGCTCACCAGAGGGGAAGGAAGGATCGAGATGCAAGCAGTCCGACCTCCCAGCCCGTGCTCCTTAACACTATCCGCTCTTTCTTAGAAAATGCTTTTCACGGGCGAGAGGTTTGCAGCAGCTCAGCCTGTGGCAGTATGACAACATTCAGCACCTTTGACCACCTTTACTGGACAACAACTCGGTGTTCGTTGGAAGCCATAGGGCTTGATCCCAGCTATGCAGAGCCCTTCTCTTGACTGTACTAGGTCCACGGTGGCAAAGCCTGTCCAGATTGTTCCAGGCAGAGAATTTTCCCAAGAGGAGACTGGAAAACTGAAGTGAACCATCTTGGACCACAGGACACAGCTCTGTCCACAACAGTAAATGCTTCATGGGATGACACTCACTGCTTGCTCCCAGGAGCGGGAACCCGGGGCTCTCTCAAGGCAAGCAGTGCCACCCAACACTCCCCTTTCAATGCACCGTTTTCTATGGGGCTGGAAATAGGGGGCTGCTAAAAGGAGAAGGTTATTTAAGGAGACCTAAAATGGGGTTCTCAAGTCTCCAGTGTGTGTGGACGGGTTGGGGAGAAACTAACCGCATTCAACTTTTACAATAAATGGATGTATCTCTAGAACTCAGTCCTGTTTCCCCTGAGGTTAGAGAACAGGGGGGAAAGTCTATAGTAAGCTTTATGAAACCGAGCAAACAGAACGATTCATACTCTCTTGTGATTTTTCAGCATCACGTGGTTATCAGGCCCTGATAGAGAATTACAAGGCAAACCCTAGTTTTCAGCCTAGATAATAACACTAGGACCATTTCCCTTAGGGACTACAGAAGATACCAAGTTACATATGACTGTGGAAACGGTATATGCATAATACGGTTAAATATTGTAGTCTGTATTCTCATCGAAATCTGTTGAGAAAAGGTAGCAAAACATCATTTGCATTTACTTGAACTCTTAATACTTCTTCCCCAAGTAGTGCCTAAAGCAACTTTGCACAGTCATGAAATTAGGTAGTGATATTGTATTGAGCTGGGGGGGAAAGGAAGATTTAGGAATAAATCGTCAGGGCAAGTTCTATTAAAAGCTTTCACATAAACTTAGTAGTTTGGGTTCCACCTGCAAGAGCTAGTACTTGACAGGTAATATTGATTTTTAAAAATAATTTCATAAAATACCGTCATGTCATTGGAGAGCTCTTAGAGATATATGTGTGTGTATAGATATACATATACATATACATCCATATATAAATACATATATGAGAATATATATATGAGAGGATTCTTTTCTTGGAATAATAATGACTTCTAACATCTTTCTAGAAAAGATTTTACTAACTAAATTCTTTTTCTCTTCCATGGATTTTTATTTCCATTCTTTCTTTACCATTAGTGACTATACACACACATACACGGATTGGATTATCTAAATTTTTTTAAATGTTTATTTTTGAGACAGAGCACAAGTTGGAGAATGTCAGAGAGAGAGGAAGACATAGAATCTGAAGCAGGCCTCAGGCTCGGGGCTGTCGGCACAGGGCCCGATGTGGGACTCAGACCCACAAACTGTGAGATCATGACCTGAGCTGATGTTGATGCTTAACCGACTGAGCCACCCAGGCGCCCTGAGGATGTTTCCTTTAGATGAATCCTAAAGGACCCATGTAGACTCAAAAACAAAAACAAAAACAAAAAACAAACCCTATGTAAATAAAGTTGATTGAACACAAATAATCACAAGTTACCTTTCATTATCGTGTTCTGATACTTGTCTTTAAAAAGCAATTTTTGGGGGGGTGCCTGGGTGGCTCAGTCAGTTGAGTGTCTGACTTCCGCTCAGGTCATGATCTAATGGCTTACGAGTTGGAGACCCGCGTCGGGCTCTGTGCTAACGGCTCGGAGCCTGGAGCCTGCTTTGGATTCTGTGTCTCCCTATGTCTCTCCCCTTCCCCCATTCATGCTCTGTCGGTGTCTATCTCAACAATAAATAAACATTAAAAAATTAAAAAGAATAAAAATATAAAGTAATTTTGGGGGCTCCTGGTGGCTCAGTCGGTTAAGCGTGTGACTCTGGATTTCAGCTCAGGTCATGATCTCCCAGTTGGGGAGATCAAGCCCCCTCATTGGGCTCCACGCTGACAGTGTGGTGCCTGCTTGAGATCCTCTCTCTCTGCCCCTTTCCTCCCACCACAAAATAAATAAATAAACATTTGAGAAAAATCTGAATAATAATAACGAACTCATACAGTTATAACAAAAATTAAAGACCATAAATGTGGAAGCACTTTGAAAAGTAACTATTAAATATTATGAATTACCCTTTTTCCTGAGTTCTTTAAGAATAAAGTAAGAATACAGATTTTTAAAAACGTTGTTAACTCCCAGCGCTTAGCAAAGGATGCAGCATTTACTAGGGGGGATGATAAATGTTTGTTACCGGAATAAATCGCTGATAACCGACGAGCTCTTTCTACAGACTATCTCATTTAACACGGCCCTGTGAGATAGATGGATATGACTATGAACCCCATCTTAGAGGGATATGTATAGGAACCCCATCTTACAGAGGAGGAAGGAAGGCTCAGAGAAGTTGACTAAGTTTGCCAAGGCCACACAGTAAGCAGTGGAAGCAGGGATTGAACCCCGTGCCCTGCCCTCTTAGCTGCCACTCACAACCACCACATTAGACTGGACGTGGGCTGGACTTTAGGCCCAGGAGCGACTTCATAAACCCGGGAGGAGGCGGCCACAGAGCAGCAAGGTCCTACGGATCACGAGAGCAGCGGGAAGAAGCCCAGAGGTCCGGGAGCTGACTTGGAAACCTGGGGATTGGACTTGAGCTTCCCAGGCGGCAGCACAGAGGCTCTGCATAGCACGTGCTCAGCACACAGACACCTCCCCCCTCGCTGCAGCGGGGGCATGTGACACATGCATCTCGGACAGGCCGACCCACCACAATCAGGAAGAGGCATCAGGACCCATTAAGATCACCTGGAAATACCATGCCAGGGCAGGTGCCACAGCACCCGCGTTCCAAATCAGTGCCTCCCTGCCTCCAGCTGACATTTCATTAGCATTTATTTCCTTGTTTGTTCTAGGTTTTTTTTTTAACTAAGCAGATCATACATCCACAGGGTGAAATTTTCAAATAGTACAAGAAAATACACAGATCTTCTTTTTGCCCCAGACCTCTGAGGCCTCTGAGGCCACTCCTCCACAACCGCGACTATCTTAAGTCTCTCCTGCGTCCTTCCAGAAATGTTTTAGGCATATACAAACCTGCAAATGGACAGTTATCTCTCACCCTTAAAAATTTTTGTAATAATGTTTATTTCTGAGAGAGCGAGACGGAATGCAAGCCAGGAAGGGGTAGAGAGAGAGGGAGGGAGGGAGACACCGATTCTGAAGAAGGCTCCAGGCTCTGAGCTGTCATGAGCTGTCAGCACACAGCCCGACGCGGAGCTTGAACTCACGAGCTGTGAGATCATGACCTGAGGTGAAGTCGGGCGCTTAACCCACTGAGCCACCCAGGCTCCCCATCGAAACCTTTAAAACACATCCAGAGAAGGTCTTCGTCCAGCCGATGAGGCATTAGAGCCAACTCCAAGTGTCCCTCCATGCCCAACCGCCACATTCCTATCAAGGCTGCCGCACACTCCGTGGGCGGGGTCTCCATCCCGTACTCGCAGATACTTATGTCACCTCCGGTCATCCGCTCTTACTGGCAATGCTGCAGGGAGCTCCCTAGATCGTCTGCCTTTCTATGTGCAGAATATCCGCAGGAAACCAATTCCTGGTCGTGGAAACGCTGGCCAATGGCTACGTGTAGTTTTAATTTGAGCAGACCCTGCCCAGCAATGGCCTCAGCTCACTCTTACACTCAAGCCTGAGAGCGTCCGGAGCGGGTGCCGCTTCACTCCGTTTCCTGACAATGTGCGTCCATCCGGGGTCATTGGGATTCCACAGACCCTCCCTCAGCCCCTGCTGTGTGTCCACCTCTAGGTAGGTCATCTCTTAGAACACAAGTTACCAACCAGGAAGAGGGGGGTGGCTGGTTTTTAGAAGGTTTTTTAAAAATCACTAATATCTGCTCATAGAGGTGATTGAAAAGACCGTCTCATGGTGAAGGGAAAAGTTTATGACATAATAAATATGAAATGACAAATCCAGAATGCAAAGATGATTCTCAAATTCTTCACCTTCATCAGCATCCCTACGAACGGTTAAAATGACATGCCATGGATACCTGAGTGGCTCAGTCAGTTGAGCATCTGCCTTTGGCTCAGGTCATGATCTCACGGATCGTGGGTTCGAGCCCCATGTTGGGCTTTGTGCTGACAGTGCAGTGCCTGCTTCAGATTCTCTGTCTCCCTCTCTCTCTGCCCCTGTCCCCCACCTCAAAATAAAACACAGATGTCCACCACTCAGTGGACTTGGGGTAGAGCAAGGACAAAGATCTATACTTTGAGCAAGCTCACCAAGAGATGCCATGTACCCCTGAAATGTTATCTATTCACTCCGACCTCAACCATGAATCAGAAAGCAAAAAACAAGGGATTCGTCCAAGAGTGAAGAATGCTTATCTGGGAGCAGTGAATCCGAGAGAAGTTTCTTCTGTGTCTTTTCTGTGTTTCCAAGATTTTCCTAGTCAGAAACTTTGATGTTGAGAAAACAAAGAGTGCTCTAAAAATCTAGACCAATCCTCCCTTCCCTCCTTCCTCCTTTCTTTCTTCCTTCCTTCCAGATTCAGCCCAGATTGAAGGAGGCAGGAGAGACATAAAACTTGGTTACAACGCATGATCTTGGACTGGATGCTACAAAGCATCATAGGGCAATTATTAAAAGTTGAATAAGGTTTGGGAGATCTTGGTTGGAATTTGCAACTTTCCTGGAAATTGGAAACTTCAAGGCTTTGTGGAAGCATCTTGCCATCACCTTGGTGAGATAGTAAGAGTTTTCTGACAGTAGAATCCTAAAACATCAGAATATGCCTCTTGGCCCTTAAAAAAAGTCTCATATCAGGTCTCTCCAGAATACCTCATAGTTGGAAATCCACACTGCCTCCTCCATAAAATAAATATTTATCAAACTGAGGAAATTAACATTGATATGGTGTTATTATCTAATCTATGGATCAATGTTCCCAATAATGTCTTCTATGTAAATTTTTCCAATTTTTCAAAAAAGTTCTTTAGGAATGGTTCAGGATCCAAGCCAGGATTATATATTGCATTTGGTGGTCATGTCTCTCTAATCTCCTTTCATCTAGAATGTTCCTCAGCTTCCCTTTGTCTTCCATGACCTTGATGTTTTTGCAAAGTACGGCCAATTATGGTGTACAACGTTCTTCGCTTTGGGTTTGCCTAAAGTTTTCTCATTATTCGATTCAGGTGATGCAACTCCGGCAGGAATGTCAGAGATCTATCTCGTGGTTTTCTTTGCATGCCAGACGAGGAGGTTCAGGTGTTGGCCTGTGCCAATCCAATGTCTTTAACTCTGATCACTCAATTATGATGGTGTCTGCCGGGTTTCTCCACTTAAAGTGGCTACTCTCTCCTCTGTAATCAAGGACTAATATTGGGGAGTTATTCCCCAATGTGAATATCCCATTTCTCCCCAAGCCTTCATACTTTATTTTTTTATCTTTAAAAAAATTTTTAATGTTCACTTATTTTTGAGAGAAAGAAAGAGAGAGGAAGAGGAGAGAGAGAGAGAGAGAAGGAGACACAAAATCCAAAGCAGGCCACAAGCTCTGAGCTGTCAGCACAGAGCCCACTGACAGACTCAAACCCATGGACCACAAGATCATGGCCTGACTCAGGACGCTTAACTGATTGAGTCACCCAGGCGCCTAAAGCCTTCACACTTTAATTTTGGCTTCTTCTGGTGATTCTGCTGTGAAACAAGTATGACGGTTGCCAAATGCTACTGCCTTCTTGAGAAGACTAGAAGCAAGTATATATTAAAGGCCTTTGACTTAATAGTTGTATTTCAAGGAAAATAATCTTATGAATCGATTATATCTCAATTAACCCAGGGGAGAAGGGAGAGAAAAAAATCCCAAGGAAACAACACAAGATGTGAACAAAGATTTAGGGGCAGAGATTTTCCTGGCAACATCACTTAGAAGAACAAACCTTAGGGGCGCCTGGGTGGCTCAGTTGGTTGAGCGGCCGACTTCGGCTCAGGTCATGATCTCACGGTCTGTGAGTTCGAGCCCCGCATCAGGCTCTGTGCCGACAGCTCAGAGCCTGGAGCCTGCTTCTTCAGATTCTGTTTCTCCCTCTCTCTCTGCCCTTCCTCTGCTCATACTCTGTCTCTAGGTCTCTCAAAAATAAATAAACATTAAAAAAAAATTTAAAAAAAAGAAGAACAAACCTTAGAGATCACCTAAGTCAAGCAATATGAAAAATTGATACCAAGAAATACGAAGTAGTCATTTAAGACAATGTTTTTGAAGGTCTTTTTCTTCTTTTCCTTTTTTTTTTTTTTGAAGACAGATAACACTAAGTAAACAAAGATAAGCCATAAAATTACATTTGACAAAACACAATTCGGTATCCCGAGTTGGCTCCTAGAACAGTTAAAAGGGCACTGTGGAAAATTCAGCAGTGAAATCCAAATGAAGTCTGTAGTTGAATTAATAGTAATGTACCAATATCAAAGTCTGGGTTTTAATAAATATACATGGATGCGAGATATTAATGTTAGGGGAAACTGGGTCTGAGGTATACTGGAACTCTCTCTTTGCAACTTTTCTGGAACTCCAAAACTATTCCAAACTAAAAACTCCACCTAAAATAGTAACTCGGAAGCGATGGATACATTATTTTCTTGACTGTGGTGATGTTTCATAAGTGTGTATGTGTCAAAACATATTAAATGACACACACTAAATATGGGCACCTTATGAGATGTTAACTATTCTTTAATTGAGCTGCTTTTTTAAAAAAAAACCTGTATTTGATATGCTCCCAATTGTGTCAAACATATATACAGAAAAAGTCATGGATGGAAATGTATCAAAACATCACTGAGCGTGGGTATTGTACCTGGTGGGATTACAGGGCGATTATCAGTTTTATTTTCATAATTTATAATATTTTATAGTGGCTCTAGAATGGCCATGCAAGACTTGAAAAAATGCGGGGGACTGCTATTTTTAAATGGGGTGATTTGGAATCCTGAAGCTTTGCTTCCTTGTCTGTAAATTGCCTGGCTGTCAGGGAGAGCTAAGGGCTGTAACCGTCTTTGCTCATTAAGAGAACGCAAGGAAACAAACCTTGAAGAAAAAAGCAGACCTCTCATAACTGAGGTCCCTCAGATGCCGTGATAATGAACAGCAGTGAAAATACACACCTAGCGATCCGGAGCCACGACCAGGGGTTCCCAAACTTTCCTCCACGCGTATGTTTGTGTGTACACACTTGCACCTGCTGGAAGTTACTTGTCAAAAGCAGATGTCCATGTGACTCAGGGGTCATAGGTGGGGCTGCCCTGGGTGAGTATAACCAGGTGCTGGAGATCAAGACTCCGCCCTGGGGCCCGAGGGGTATGCAGCGAGTCTGCACGAAGGTCCTCATATCAATCCGCCCGGCTTCAAGCCGAGCTTACCCGATCCTTCCTGGCTGGCCCTTTCCAGCGCTTCTGCAGAGCTAGAAGGACGTCCCTGGAAGCCAAAGAGGTGAGTGGCGTTTTTCTCCTCTTTCCTGTGGGCCTCACATGGGTGTCCCTGTCCCTGGAGACCCGGGCTCACACCAGGTCTCTGAGGCGCAACCTGGTTCGGGGAGTTCGCTTGCTGCTGGAGTTTGAGGAGCAGAGGGGTTTAGCTGAGTGAAGCAGGGTGGGGTATGGGCTGTTTGGGGAGCTGGGCAAACTGAGCAGGAGCCCTGTTCTCCGGAAGGGCTACAGGGATCCTAAACATGGCTCTGTGAAGAAGGAAGGCCCAGAGACAGCGGTGTTGGATGAAGTCTTCTTAACACTGCCAGCTCCACATTCTGGGGACTGTTCTGGAAGAGACACCATGAGGCTTGCCCCGCCCTGCAAATGGCGGATGGAGTCAGGCTTGCGACCCCCACCCATTGTGGAGGGGCGTCACGCTTGCACCCCCCCACCCACGGTGGAGGGGCGTCACGCTTGCACCACCCCACCCACGGTCGAGGGGCGTCACGCTTGCACCCCCCCACCCACGGTGGAGTGGCGTCACGCTTGCACCCCCCACCCACGGTGGAGGGATGACGGCCCTACGGAATCTGAGGTTCCGTGGGACCCGGAAATGGGTGTGGTCTTCGCTCTAGGTATCTGAGTTCGAATCTGGCTTCGGGTCCTTTGGGCTGCCTAGTTCACGCCTCCTTCGGGCCCTCTGGGTTGTGAGTTCGAGTCCCGTCTCGTTTCTCTTGGTTTCTTAGTTCGAGCCCCGCGTCTGGCACTTGTGCTGTGCTCGTTCGAGCCCCGGGTGGGGGCCGTTACCTCGCGCAAGTTCGAGGCCCGCATTGGGCACTCTGTGTTTGCCAGTTCGAGCCCCGACTCGGGGCCTGTGTGTTTTCGGGTGGAGGCCTGTATTGGGATCCCGTGACGTGTGAGTTGGAGCGCCACTTGGGGCCCTTGCCGTCTGCCAGTTCCAGCACCGCATCGTGCCCACTCGGGTTTCGAAACGGCTCCCCGCGTCGTGATGGCATGCTGTGCAAGTTCGAGCCCTGCGTCGGGCTCCCGCGATGTGGGACGTCGACGTCTGCCTGTGCCTCTCAGGTGTGCCAGGTGGAGCCCCGCTTTGCGCTTTGGCGGTGTGTCTGTTGGAGCCCCGCGTCGCGCCCACTCGGTGTTCGAGTTGAAGCCCCGCGCGGGGATGCCGTGCTGTGCAAGGCCAGCCCCGCCTCTGGCTCTCTGGTGTGTCACCCATGTACCCCAACATCGTCCATGTGTCCAGGGGTGACACGTGTGCACCACATCATCGACAGTAGAGGGGTGTCCCCTTGCACCCCGACATCGACGATGGGGGGTGTCCCCCTTGGACCCCAACATGGACGATGGTAGCGTGTCATGAAAGCAGCCCATATCGATGTGGGAGGAGTGTCCCCCTTGCACCCCAACGTGGACGACGGTGGGATGTCCCCTTGCACCCCAACATCGACGGTGGCTGGGTGTCCCTTGCACCCCAACATCGACGGTGCAGGGGTGTCACCCTTGCACCACGACCTCGACGATGGTGGCGTCTTAGCCTTCTTTTCCAACCTCGACGATGGTGCGTTGTCCCTTTTGCACCCCAACATCGACGATGGGGTTGTCCCCTTGCGACGATGATGGGGTGTCATGCATGCAGCCCAACATCGATGTGGGAGGAGTGTCCGCCTTGCACCCCAACATCGACGATGGGGGGTGTCCCCTTGCACCCCAACATCGACGATGGTGGGGTGTCATGCACGCAGCCCAACATCGATGTGGGAGGAGTGTCCCCCTTGCACCCCAACATCGACGATGGGGGTGTCCCCTTGCACCCCTAGATCGACAATGATGGGGTGTCCTGCACGCAGCCCAACATCGATGTGGGAGGAGTGTCCCCCTTGCACCCCAACATCGACGATGGGAGTGTCCCCTTGCACCCCAACATCGACGATGGTGGGATGTCCCCTTCCACCCCGGAATCGCGGACGGAGGCGTGTCAGGATCGCACCCGCAACTCGATCATGGAGGGGTGTCCCCTTCGCACCCCAACATTGACGATAGATTGGGTGTCCCCTTGCTCCCCAACATCGACGATGGATGGTTGTCACGCCTGCACCCCCTATCGACCCTGGGGACACCCAGAGCGAGACAAAGGGGTGGTGTCACGCTTGCACCCCACCATCCAGGAAGGGGAAAGCCCCAATCGGTGACGTGGGCACCCTCCATCGACGTTTGGGGGGTGTCCCTCGGAAAGCTCCCCATGGACCCGTGAGGCAGCCCCCGTCGACGATGGAGTGGTGTCACGCCTGCACCCCGAAATCACCGAATGGGCACCTGCCCAATGACAGTGGAGGGGTCCACCCTGCCACCCCATCAACGCTGGGGGCAACCAGCAGGAGGTTGGAGGATGGAGGGCTATCACCCTTGCACCGCCCATCGACGATGGGGCACCCCCCGGTCCACGAAGGATGCACCCTCCTTGGACGATGGAGGTGTGTGAGAGCCGCAAGCCCCGTCAACGATGGGGGGACCCCTCTGGAGGATGGAAGTCCACCCCGTTCGACGAAGGAGGGGTGTGATTCCTGTGACGGCCCATCGACGATGGGGCGCCCCATATGGACGAAGGGGCGGCCCCCATCGAGGGAGGATGCACCCCCCTTTGTCAATGGAGGGGTGTCAAGAACGCACCCCCACAGAGACGAAGGGGCACCCCACCGTCAACGATGGGGCCCACACCATCATGGAGGAGGCAGCCCCCAATCGATGATGGACAAGTGTCACGCTCGAACCCCCACGTGAGGATACGGGCACTCCCCGAGCGACGCTGGACGGCGGTCCCACCTGCACCCCAGCATAGACGATGGGGGCAGCCCCCAACCACGATGGAGGGGTGTCAGGGGGACAGTCCCCCATGGACCGAAGGGCACTCCCCGTTCGAAGAAGGACGGTGGTCATGCCTGCAGCACCCATGGACGAGGGACACCCCCATCGAGAATCAGGCATCCCCACATGGACAAGAGAGGGGTGTCACACATGCACACCCCCACGGACATAGGGGCATGCTGCCTCGGAAGATGGTGTCACCACCCCATCGACGATTGAGGCGAACCCACATCAACGACGGAGACGGGTAACGCATGCACCCCGCTGCTGGACGAAGGGGGGGTACCACCCTATGGATTAGAGAGGCACCCCATTGACGATGCAGGGGCGTCACGCACGCAGCACACGTTCCAGGAAAGTTCACCTGTCCAACGGTTATGGAGACCCCCCACATGGACCAAGGACGGGTGTCAGGCCGACATCCACGTACGGCGAAAGGTGTACGACAATTGCCGAAGGTGAGCCCACGCTATCAATGAGAGAGGGTAGGGAAGTTGCACCCCGCGACGACGATGGAGGGGTGTCGGCCTTCACCACAAGTGGATCAAGGGGTACCCTCCAATCGAAAATGAAGCCGCTGTCGCCACCAACGCTTGCACCCCCCCACCCCCGGTGGAGGGGCTTCACGCCTGCACCCCCCCACCCCCGGTGGAGGGGCGTCACGCTTGCACCCCCCCACCCCCGGTGGAGGGGCGTCACGCTTGCACCCCCCCCCACGGTCGAGGGGTGTCACGCTTGCACCCCCCCACCCACGGTGGAGGGGTGTCACGCTTGCACCCCCCCACCCACGGTGGAGGGGTGTCACGCTTGCACCCCCCCACCCACGGTCGAGGGGTGTCACGCTTGCACCCCCCCACCCACGGTGGAGGGGTGTCACGCTTGCACCCCCCCACCCACGGTCGAGGGGTGTCACGCTTGCACCCCCCCACCCACGGTCGAGGGGTGTCACGCTTGCACCCCCCCACCCACGGTCGAGGGGTGTCACGCTTGCACCCCCCCACCCACGGTCGAGGGGTGTCACGCTTGCACCCCCCCCACCCACGGTCGAGGGGTGTCACGCTTGCACCCCCCCACCCACGGTGGAGGGATGACGGCCCTACCGAATCTGAGGTTTCGTGGGACCCGGAAATGGGTGTGGTCTTCGCTCTAGGTATCTGAGTTCGAATCTGGCTTCGGGTCCTTTGGGCTGCCTAGTTCACGCCTCCTTCGGGCCCTCTGGGTTGTGAGTTCGAGTCCCGTCTCGTTTCTCTTGGTTTCTTAGTTCGAGCCCCGCGTCTGGCACTTGTGCTGTGCTCGTTCGAGCCCCGGGTGGGGGCCGTTACCTCGCGCAAGTTCGAGGCCCGCATTGGGCACTCTGTGTTTGCCAGTTCGAGCCCCGACTCGGGGCCTGTGTGTTTTCGGGTGGAGGCCTGTATTGGGATCCCGTGACGTGTGAGTTGGAGCGCCACTTGGGGCCCTTGCCGTCTGCCAGTTCCAGCACCACATCGTGCCCACTCGGGTTTCGAAACGGCTCCCCGTGTTGGGATGGCATGCTGTGCACGTTCGAGCCCTGCGTCGGGCTCCCGCGATGTGGGACGTCGACGTCTGCCTGTGCCTCTCAGGTGTGCCAGGTGGAGCCCCGCTTTGCGCTTTGGCGGTGTGTCTGTTGGAGCCCCGCGTCGCGCCCACTCGGTGTTCCAGTTGGAGCCCCGCGCGGGGATGCCGTGCTGTGCAAGGCCAGCCCCGCCTCTGGCTCTCTGGTGTGTCACCCATGTACCCCAACATCGTCCATGTGTCCAGGGGTGACACGTGTGCACCACATCATCGACAATGGAGGGGTGTCCCCTTGCACCCCGACATCGACGATGGGGGTGTCCCCCTTGGACCCCAACGTGGACGATGGTAGGGTGTCATGCATGCAGCCCAATATCGATGTGGGAGGAGTGTCCCCCTTGCACCGCAACTTGGACGACGGTGGGGTGTCCCCTTGCACCCCAACATCGACGGTGCAGGGGTGTCACCCTTGCACCCCGACCTCGACGATGGTGGCGTCTCAGCCTTCTTTTCCAACCTCGACGATGGTGGGGTGTCCCCTTTGCACCCCAACATCGACGATGGGGATGTCCCCTTGCGACGATGTTGGGGTGTGATGCAAGCAGCCCAACATCGATGTGGGAGGAGTGTCCCCCTTGCACCCCAACATTGACGATGGGGGGTGTCCCCTTGCACCCCAACATCGACGATGGTGGGGTGTCACGCATGCAGCCCAACATCGATGTGGGAGGAGTGTCCCCCTTGCACCCCAACATCGACGATGGGGTGTCCCCTTTCACCCCAGCATCGACGATGGTGGGGTGTCACACACGCAGCCCAACATCGATGTGGGAGGAGTGTCCCCCTTGCACCCCAACATCGACGATGGGGGTGTCCCCTTGCACCCCAACATCGACGATGGTGGGGTGTCCCCTTCCACCCCGGAATCGCGGACGGAGGCGTGTCAGGATCGCACCCGCAACTCGATCATGGAGGGGTGTCCCGTTTGCACCCCAACATTGACGATAGATTGGGTGTCCCCTTGCTCCCCAACATCGACGATGGATGGATGTCACGCCTGCACCCCCTATCGACCCTGGGGACACCCAGATCGAGACAAAGGGATGGTGTCACGCTTGCACCCCACCATCCAGGAAGGGGAAAGCCCCAATCGGTGACGTGGGCACCCTCCATCGACGTTTGGGGGGTGTCCCTCGGAAAGCTCCCCATGGACCCGTGAGGCAGCCCCCGTCGACGATGGAGTGGTGTCACGCCTGCACCCCGAAATCACCGAATGGGCACCTGCCCAATGACAGTGGAGGGGTCCACCCTGCCACCCCATCAACGCTGGGGGCAACCAGCAGGAGGTTGGAGGATGGAGGGGCTATCACCCTTGCACCGCCCATCGACGATGGGGCACCCCCCGGTCCACGAAGGATGCACCCTCCTTGGACGATGGAGGTGTGTGAGAGCCGCAAGCCCCGTCAACGATGGGGGGACCCCTCTGGAGGATGGAAGTCCACCCCGTTCGACGAAGGAGGGGTGTGATTCCTGTGACGGCCCATCGACGATGGGGCGCCCCATATGGACGAAGGGGCGGCCCCCATCGAGGGAGGATGCACCCCCCTTTGTCAATGGAGGGGTGTCAAGAACGCACCCCCACAGAGACGAAGGGGCACCCCACCGTCAACGATGGGGCCCACACCATCATGGAGGAGGCAGCCCCCAATCGATGATGGACAAGTGTCACGCTCGAACCCCCACGTGAGGATACGGGCACTCCCCGAGCGACGCTGGACGGCGGTCCCACCTGCACCCCAGCATAGACGATGGGGGCAGCCCCCAACCACGATGGAGGGGTGTCAGGGGGACAGTCCCCCATTGACCGAAGGGCACTCCCCGTTCGAAGAAGGACGGTGGTCATGCCTGCAGCACCCATGGACGAGGGACACCCCCATCGAGAATCAGGCATCCCCACATGGACAAGAGAGGGGTGTCACACATGCACACCCCCACGGACATAGGGGCATGCTGCCTCGGAAGATGGTGTCACCACCCCATCGACGATTGAGGCGAACCCACATCAACGACGGAGACGGGTAACGCATGCACCCCGCTGCTGGACGAAGGGGGGGTACCACCCTATGGATTAGAGAGGCACCCCATTGACGATGCAGGGGCGTCACGCACGCAGCACACGTTCCAGGAAAGTTCACCTGTCCAACGGTTATGGAGACCCCCCACATGGACCAAGGACGGGTGTCAGGCCGACATCCACGTACGGCGAGAGGTGTACGACAATTGCCGAAGGTGAGCCCACGCTATCAATGAGAGAGGGTAGGGAAGTTGCACCCCGCGAGGACGATGGAGGGGTGTCGGCCTTCACCACAAGTGGATCAAGGGGTACCCTCCAATCGAAAATGAAGCCGCTGTCGCCACCAACGCTTGCACCCCCCCACCCACGGTGGAGGGGTGTCACGCTTGCACCCCCCCACCCACGGTGGAGGGGTGTCACGCTTGCACCCCCCCACCCACGGTGGAGGGGTGTCACGCTTGCACCCCCCCACCCACGGTGGAGGGGTGTCACGCTTGCACCCCCCCACCCACGGTGGAGGGGTGTCACGCTTGCACCCCCCCACCCACGGTGGAGGGGTGTCACGCTTGCACCCCCCCACCCACGGTGGAGGGGTGTCACGCTTGCACCCCCCCACCCACGGTGGAGGGGTGTCACGCTTGCACCCCCCCACCCACGGTGGAGGGGTGTCACGCTTGCACCCCCCCACCCACGGTGGAGGGGTGTCACGCTTGCACGCTTGCACCCCCCACCCACGGTGGAGGGGTGTCACGCTTGCACACCCCCCCACCCACGGTGGAGGGGTGTCACGCTTGCACCCCCCACCCACGGTGGAGGGGTGTCACGCTTGCACCCCCCCACCCACGGTGGAGGGGTGTCACGCTTGCACCCCCCCACCCACGGTGGAGGGGTGTCAGCTTGCACC